>JAVQJF010035180.1:0-35663 GCA_036023855.1 Gadopsis marmoratus | reverse complement strand
ACTCGGGGTTCAGTGTCTTGCCCAGGGACACTTCGACATGTGGACAGCGGGAGCTGGGATCGAACCACCAACCCTGGGGTTAATGGACGACCACACTATCCTCTCAGCCACAGCCGCCCGTAATAAGCCTCCATCACCTAACGTTCTTTAAATGAGAGAAACTAAGGCTTTCTGGAGGATTTGAAGGCAAAAAGAAGAATGGTAATATTGATTAACTACGGATTCTGAGCATTTAAGAGAACAATCAGTCACAATTCTTGAACTCATGAGAGCTGAAATGCTTCTGATAACTAGATTTTTCATTTTAATCTGAGCTGAAATTGACAAATATCTAATTACACTGAATTTGGAAAACATCAGCTGTTCTTATGAAATTGAGATTTTACATTGTCCCGATAAATTCTTGCCATATTTGATTAGAAGTCACATCAAACACTCTGGAACACGGTTTTAGCTACAACCTCTTCTATGGCTGTAGTTTAGATGAGGAAGCACCAGTGTCGGCTCCATCATGCTAACACACGGGGGAGGAAGGCCACATGTGTCCTAGTCAGAGGGCCACCTCCACAGGCTGCAGGTGGATTCGTAATCCTGCACAATATTTAATTTGGAGTCACCCAGGCAGCAGTGACGTCCCTTCATCAGTCTCAGGAAAGTCACCCAGTCATTCTGGGCTGAGCCGCTGACAGAAGCTGATATATGCTTCAGAGGCGTGGAGGATACCCCCAACTGCTGAGGGTTCTGAAGTGCTGAGAGGGAATAAATGATGACAGTATCAAAGGCAGGCCTGCCTTCTGTGCAGCGCTCTGACTTCGCTGCTCAGTCCAGCTGCAGGCCTGTTTCACTGTCACGGCGATGAGAAACGTGTCCATGTGAAATTAACTCGACCTTGGTATCACAGGGATTTCTACTGGAACTTTTTAAAGCTTTAGCATCCATTTCCAACCTCTTATCATTATCTTAATTTAAATCTGGACTGTTGAAGGGAGAGGACATCATCTGTGGAGTATGAACATGCTTGTCGTTGCTTTCTTGAGATCAAATACAACGTGTGTGTGTGTGAACTGCATACATATTCCTCTATCTGTAGATTTACATTTGCACTGAGAAGAGCAGCAGCAAATAAACAGGTTTTCGAAAGACGAAGCAGACTTGAAGGATGCAGAGACAATAATAACATTGAATGTCCTGGAAGCACAAATACATGTAAGTTTGGGGAAAATCCAAGTTGTATAATTGTGGATGTATGTTAAAACTGCGGTGCTCAGCAGAAAACCATGTGGGATGACCTATATATTTACCTGTAAAGTGACATCTTGTGTAGTAATGACCGCTGCCTGGCAGAGTCAGAGGGCAGCAAGACATGAATAAAGTCCGAACACACGCTTTTATTTTGTCACCTCCATCGAATGTGCAGGGCTGCCGTTTAATATGTTTCTGTTCGTGTGCTGAAATACAGAACATTCGAAGAAAAGAAAAGGCTTCATTTGCATTTGTTAAAAGTATTTGTACACATTCATATTACTACAGTGGATGATTATTATAAAGAAAACATTCAGATTCCTGTATTTCTCATGCAGATTGCCATCTCATTGACATTTGAACATTAGCGTACAGAAATGCAGCTTCTGCACCGACTGTTTCAAAAGCTTCTCGTACGAATGAAGCGACTGTACGCGGTTCAGTACCTGCTGTCGCCTGACGGGGCGCCGTGTTGTTCGCAGTGAGGCAGTCAGGTTACCAGCAGGCAAAGGACCATGGGAACAAAGGCGAAACATAGAATAAGTGTAGCTTTACATGTGTTGCCACCACGAAGGAGCCGAGATGGAAAGTGGATTCATGCAACAATTATTTAATGTATGATTCTCTTTGATAAAGTGGTTTCCACTGTATCATTATTATTATTATCATCACTATTATTAATTACAGTTTCTAACTAAACCAAAGAGGGCCCCCTGTATTCTCTTCACACCAGCTGGGTTCTGCGGCTCCGAGGTCCACTGGGAGCCGCCTGCTTCCTCAACACGCGGCTGGTTAAGGTGATGGAGAGATGCAGCGAGCCATTGGCTGCAGGCTCAGTACAACTCAGGCGGTGTAGTCCAATGGGGAGGAGGGGAGGAGGGGTGGAGGAGGGGGGGCTGGCTCCTCCATCACTGAGCTCGTCCTCGCAGCAGACTCGTTCTGTGACAGCAGTTGGATTCGGCAGCGTTTCTTCTGCCTCTGCAGTGACTCACTGAAGCATCTTCTGTGCTGATAAAAAGCCGCATCTCTTTTTCTGCCCCGCCACGCGCACGCACGCACGCACGCGCGCACGCGGGGCACAGTTGGGCGCAGAGTTGGGCTGCCGGCGGTGCGTCGGGGCCGCGCTTCGTACTTTGGATTTGCAGAGCAGGAGGCTGGACGTGGACTTTGTTGTGGGCTCGGACCTCCACCCAGCAGCCGAGAGGTAAGTGATGCTGAGCCTCCAGCTTTTCCTCCATCAGCAGAACAGCCGACATTTACAGGCAAGCGGCTGCATTTCTGTGCGACGATCCAACTCCACCTCCTCCTCCACCTCCTCCACCTCCTCTGACGGCGGCTCCGGACGCGTTTCAATCCTACAAAGGAGCTTCACCGACAGGGAATTCACCCAGAGACGTTTGCTGTTAACCGGATCAGAACATCGTTACTATCAGAACTTCATGGAGGATGTTGGAGTCTGGAGCTTCTTGCTCAGCTGTTAATGACAGAACACAGCTGTTATTGACAGAACACAGCTGTTAATGACAGAACACAGCTGTTAATGTTAGAACACAGCCAGCAGGGAACCTTGTTCCTGGGCTCAGCAACAGAACCGAAAGCTGCGATCCAACGCTCAAACCAGCTCCACACATCTCAGTGCAGCCTCACTGCATCTCCACCCAAGCAGCCACAAGATGGTGGTGTGGATATCTGGATGTGGATTTTAAGGGGGGGGGCTGCACCCTGCATTAATGTCTACAGCTACACTGCTGCTCATGCTGTTATTTCCAGCTTGTGTTCACGCTGGGTGGCATTCAGGTGCACGGCTGCTTCAACATGGGATGGATGACCTTGTGTGTCTCGGACCACACGGTCCAGAGGAGCCTGAGTGACCCTGAGGACGCAGAAGTATTTGTGTAAATACAGAATCTTTAGAATACCTGTATGTGTGTGTGGGTAAAGGTGGGGGTGCAACCTCTTCTTGCATTTCACACCTGCATCGTCTGTACGTATACATTCATCTCTAAGGGAATATATTCCCACAAAGTTTAATATCTTCCTCCAGCGCAGCAGAGCTTCGACTCACTGGAGGCATCTTATAGAAGCATTTCACTCCAGAGTGACACAGCGTTTGAAGATTATGGTGATTCACCCGGAGCTGTTGTTTGACAGTGATTGAGACAGCAGGACATGTCCAGCTTCTAGGGATCTGCATGTTATTGTCCATGTTCTGCAGCTGTGTGTCCAATCAAACAGTCATCCTGCTTCAATCATCGTCCTGGCTGATTGTCCCGCAGGGTTTGTGTCCCACTTTCAACAAACTGCACAGTCCCTCCAGGATGAAAGGATGTGAAAGTCAGATATTTACAACGTGCACAAACATCACTCCATAATCCAGGCGTCCTGCATGATCCAAAAAATAAGAAGGATTCCCTGCAAACAACATGTCAGGGACAAATGCAGGAAATTGGTTTTATTCTTTTGTCTGAGAACAACCTTTGGTGAGCACAGGTGCCTTTTTAAAATCACAGCTTTTTTCCTTTTTAATTCCATGGATGTCAACACTGGCCCCAGATTCCCGGGCCGCCTCTTTAGGACGCACGACAGGAAGTCATCTAGTGTAGAAATGCAGGCCTTGCATCATATTGTACAGGTCAGCGATGACATGTGCAGCAGGCGGCTGTTGGCTGATCTGTCCAAACCACATGCAGACAAACACAAGACTAACAGGCAGAAGCAGCTCAGAGTTGGGTAACATGTTGACAGCTGAGCTATCTGCTATTAATACGCTGTATTTGTGTAAGCAGAGCTGCTGGAGCTCTGAAGGAGGGATTGTGTGTCAGTCATTACTCCACCGGTCCTCTGAAGCTGTTGCAGCAAAAGAACTCTGGCAGAACTATGTGGTTCATCTTGTTAGCAGGAGTGAAGAGTTAGCAGTCTCAGACAAACCTTTCTGTGTCGGGATTATTTTGCACTAAATGAGTTGCCGTGAGACTCGTTTGACTCGCGTGTGCTATGTGAGTGTGGGTGGTGCACAGGTGGGGTCAAACATGACAAACCTCTCCTGGGAGGGAACAATAATCAGTAGCAGTAGAAAAGCACTGAAATGGCTGCTGAGTTCTCACTTGTGAGAACCGGGTAAAGTCGTAGGCACATTTGTTATCTGCGGGAGGCATCTTCTGCCTGGTGAAGGACATCTGGAAATGGAGCGACGCTGCACCTGCTGCAGGGTGGCTCTGTGGAGTCCAGATCTGGCTCCTGCATGTTCTTCTTTTGTGTGTTTGTGTCTCCTCTGGGTTCCTTCCACAGTCCAAACAGATACTGTATGTGGGCGACTCTAAGTGTACGAGCTGGTGTAGGCTCCAGCCTAGCTGAGCAGGTGAAGCTAGCTAGCTTTCTAAAAACTCGGGTCTCCTTGAACTGAACTAGTATTTCTACCTGTTCTGTATGGCCGTGCAGGATGGAAAGCCTGCCGTCAGAAAGAGGCACAGCGCATTTAATCTTTGAAATGAGGACAACGGCACACATGGTCAGACAGTCTGTCCTGGAGGACGCTCATGGTACTGCACTCTGTAGTTCTGCAGTTCACAGTGAAGGTGCAAGTAGGTTTGTAAAGAACGGGGGAAGAGAGAGTTAGAGGAAGTCAAACCCTGTCTGTTCTATTGTTGGATTCACAGGGCATCAGGAACAATCCGCTGTCCTGGTGACGAGTCCGACTCCGATCAACAGCTAAAGTCCTCATCTTGCTCAAATGTGACTCAATGAACCAATGAACTGTCTGTCAAATTTCCAGTTATGATTCCTCGCACACATTCCCATCCATTTACCCTGAAGCCTTTTCCAGCCAGAGAGGTTTGTTTTCTTGCTGTTTAGGAGGAGAATGAAAAGGGTGCTCAAACCCGCACCATTATTTAATTTTAACACATTACAGACATAATTAATAGCAAGTTCCTTTTCCCACCACAGCTACTAGGGTATTATTACATGTATGTAGCAGACAGAGCACCAGAATGAAAGGCGTCTCACTGGTGCCACCTATGGCTGGGCTGTGTTGGGGGGGGGGGGGGGGGGGTCAGATACTGTTAAACAATCTAATCTGAGAAGCTCTTAGTTTGACACATACGTACTTATGCCTTTAATTGTTCATCAGATTTGTCAAAGGAAAATGTGAGAATGTTCTACAAGCTTCCAGCTTACGCAATAATCTGTTTTTAATTAAATCACGGAGCTCGTGTCTTTCCACCCTCGTAGCATTAATTTCTGAAAGAAGAGTTTATGACTCTCTTTCCTTTCTGTTGCTTCTAAACATGCACAGCATTCAACCAGCAGCAAGTCTTACCGTAATGCAGAATGTACTGGTTGTACAAGTACTAGTAGTAGTAGTAGTAGTAGCAGTAATTCTTAATAAATGTGCATAAAAATAAAGAAATAATCAAAAGTCCTTAAATTATAAGGAAAACTAAACAGTATTGAGTCTGAAGCTTTAACTTATTACACGTTTTACATACTAATAGACAACTGTTTCACTGCTAGGATTAACATATACAACAGGTTTCACACACACACTTTTTATTTGCAAAGTGAACTACACATCTGAGTTCCTTGTCACAACTGTTCCACAAGTTGACAGATTTGAGTTCATACCCTTGTTTTTTTAAACATACCAATTCCCATAAATTCATACTGGCTCACTCTAATTTCAGATGACCTCTGAATGCAGTGAGGAAGAACATAATCGTGTGCTTTGTACAGCATCTGAGCAGGTTTAAGATCAACTCCATCGCTGAAGGTTAAAGCATGTAAGTAAGTAACAGTTCATCGGTTGGTTCCATCTCTTCTGTAGCAAGAACATTGGATTACAGTTGTATCAAGGAAGGTTCCCAGTGTTCTATAAACACAGCTAATGATTATATTTGATTACATCAATTTCTATAGTTAAACGTTCAAAAACAAAGTCCACAGCCATCAGAAGCTGCATTTACATGGATACGGCCTCATGTAACCACCTCACCCGGAAGAGACTGGCCTGATGGAAGGTCCAGGCTGAGAGGCCTGGTAGAAATCTTTGATGGTCCCCTAATAACCATGGAAACGCTTAATCCGATCATTTGTCCAAAAACATGAGGTGATGTGGGACAGAAACTGTTCTGAGGCTCGACCATCCAACAAGCTGAAAAAACCCCAAAACTACTTCTTGAGTTATTTCTGCAGCAGGTTACACAGCTGGCATGTAAACGCACATCTTATCAGATCCCTTTATTTAGTTGGAATCTCTGAGCAGAATCACCTCAATCGGGTTGAAGAAATATTGTCTGTGTGTCTCCAGACAGAAATGTACCGCGGTAACAGCAGCAAGCCTTCAGTGTTGACTTATCTGCTTTGGCGTCGTAGCATTTAGCCGAATCATCACGTTGCCTTTTTAATCAGAGTACTCTGTAGTACTCACCACAGTACGAGTGAACTAATATTTACTGACGTGCATGTAAGGAATCTCTAGACGCCATCGTAGGAGAGACCGTAGAGAAGCGTGGTGGAAGGATGCTGAAGACCTGGATGTGATGAGGACTGGACTTCTGATGAGCTCGACCCGGAGGAGAACTGGGTGGAGGAGGTGGAGGAGGTGTCGCAGCGATCCCGCACTGACGTGACGGCTGACAGCAAGCGAGAGGAGAACGGATTTAAAGATTGGTGCCAGCAACGCGACTGGCTGACGGAGGTCGTGGCGAAATCTGAGAAGTGAAAAAAGTGAGAGAGAAAACGTCCACGACCAGCTGATTAAGAGACGCAAAGAGAGAGAGGTGTGAATGAATGAGGCATAAAGATGGTGTTGCTGATCTATCGTGATGCGAGGATGTGGTCTGTGGATCTGCTGAGGCAGGTTAACCAGCTGTCAGTCAACTATCACGGCAGCCTGTGCTCTGCTGTGGGGGAAGGTCTGGACTTTATGACTCGTCATTCCAGCGTGTGTAGTTCCGCCTTCGTCCTGCCACACGTCTGGTGCGCCTGGTATCCATTAAGCTTTTTATTAAATCCTCTCTTCTTGTGTTTTGTGGCAGGTCATCATTAAATCAAGAAGGTTAATGGAATCTGACCCCCATCATGGTCCAAATGATCCCCCTGACAGCAAAACACACACGACGACAGTAGATATCATGATATATATGTACACAGCTCATGATCGGCTGCAGTGGTTCAAACGTTGAGTATTTCATAGGAGAGGGAGCCTCTGACAGGATCATTTTATAATGACTGAAATGCAAATGACAGCGAGCGCCTTCATTGGTATTCAGAGGGCTTCTCCTCCATAATCATTAAGAGTGAGAACAACGTTCGCAATCTCCTCTGTGCTTCTGCCAAGGAGCCCGATCTGCATTCAGCCTGAGCCGCCTGAAGGACAGTTCATCATAAAGCGTCACATTATTACAGATACTGTAGACTGTTTCAATTCATCACGGAAACATTTACAAGCATATAAGCTCGGTGAACAATGAGCGACAGTTTCACCTGTGAAACGCAAAGCTGCATTCGGCTGTTTCACTGTTTGACTGTTTCTGTGCCGCCGTGCGAGACGACTGCAAACACAGCTGCTAATATTCTTCGGATGGTAGTAAATGTCGTCATTATATAACCACTCTTGCAGGCAAACATCCAATGACAAACAGCCCGTGGTTGTACTCAAACAAGGCAGTGCGTCTCCTTTTGCTAGAGTGTATTTTTAGGATTTAAAGTCGTTTCAAGAAAATCACTTTTCTATGTTAATGTGCAAATGTCTTTAATGTAATCAGCACATAGAGGAGAAGCTGTGGGCTAAATATGAAGACCCATTGTGTTCTATTCTTGGGAGTTTAAATTCTACTATTAAAGGATAAGTACCATATTATTCTATATTTTCCTTTTTAAGGAATATGTTGCCGCTGCGATAATCCACCTGGCAACACTGTGTGACTTCCCTGCTCCGTCTGTGGCTCTCAGCTTCAAGCCCATGTTGTTGGAAGTATTTTATAGGCTGATTCCTGTATTTGTAGAATCTTTTGGGCCAATAAAATAAGTATATAAAGGATTCTGTATTTCTCCCCCATAATGATATTCCTGGCAGGGAGGCTGGATTAGCAACGGGTCGAAGTGGCATCTGCCCCAGACCCTCAGGGGAACTAAAGGTCCACCATACAATTAGTTTGTCTTAATTAGATGAATTGCAACTTTGTCTGTTAATACTGCGAACACCACTGAAGCACATTAAAGTACATAAAGTGAAATGAAAGGGGCCTGAAACCACCGATGGAGCTGCATTAACAATGTTGTAACAGCTGCTTACGATGACAAGAAAGACTTTCTATTGTATTCTGAAAGCAGAACCCTCGGTTATTTTATTATATACTGTTCTGTGCTGACGTGGTGCATCTTACTACATCAAGCTCCGACAGGATGATTACTAATAATAATAATAATAAGGACAGTTCACTTGGCTGCAGGGGACTGTGAATCCACTGCTACCCATGGAAAGCATGGATCAGGCTCATTTCAAATCTTTATCTATATGCTTACCTTTATTTCAAAAGCATCACCTCAGAATTCATGCAGATCAAATTTACTTCTTCTTTTCTAGTAATATCATGCAGATATGACAATAACTTCTGATGATCTGTGGAAATAACCAGGCAGACGTGTAATTTACGAGTCTCAGTGCAGGAATCCCAGTGTCACCTTTGACAACAAGCTTCATTTTATTGCCATGTGATTTTTGTTAAATCTGGCTTCTGGCACTTTTGGAACATTTCAGAAATTTGATATTCTTATCTACAGTTGATATTCTTATCTACTCCATGGACATCATTACATCCCTATTGCACTTCACAGCAGTTTCAAATGAACTGTTAGCAGAATAGTTCAATTAAAAAACAAACAGACATTTAAAAGTATTAAGGAGATGCTTCATTAAGATGGATCATAGATCATAATGATCATCATGGATCATAACTTCTCTAATGTCAACTGTTTCTAAAATCATAGCTATGGCCCTGTTGAAGACGCCTCATACAGTAGTGTTACCGTTTAAAATGTCAACTTGTGTGTCCATGATATTACTTCACAGTCAGTTTAATCACATGATCAACTCTCCCGAAGGTGGTGATTCTCTGTGGATCCGCTCCCTTAACAGCGTGTTGGACCGTGATACACGGTGGACTCGCACAGACTTCACTCACACTAACATGTGAATCAGGAGCTGCACTGTATAATGTGAGATAATGATCTTGCGCTGGTGGCGTCATTTGGAGCGAGATTCTTCGCAGTAGTGATCGAAGGTGAACCCGGACCGACGGGGTCATCAAATAACCAATTCAAACCAAACTTATCAGATGACAAACACAAGCGTAACAACAACTACCTAACATGACAGACTATCTTTAGGAACAATGTAATTGGTCTTTGACGTTTCAGTTGGGCCCACGTTCCATCTGTTAACATGCTTTATGACCTATACTACGGCCGGCCAGCAGGGTACTTTGGCTTCATCTTTGGCTAGCTGTCATGTTATCCATCAATATACAGCTCTGGAAACAATTAAGACACCGCTGCAAAATGATCAGTTCTCTGGTTTCACTGTTTATAGCTTGTTTTTGAGCAAAATAAACACTGGAAAATTTGGAGTCGTCTCTTAATTAATAAACATTTGTAGATATGAGGGTCAGGGGCCTTAATTCAGCTGAACTGCAGAAGGTACCAGGCCTTAATTTGAAGCAGGCTTGTATTAGAGGCAGGCCTTTGTTTCTTATTCCCTCTGATGAGTAGATTTGGTCATATTTTAGTACGAAGCCTCGTTTTGATTCACTTCTGTTTGCCCTGTTAAAGTTACTGCGTCATGCTGTTACTCAACAGTTCCTGTATCAGTTTCAAAGTAAAAGCCTTCCAGCGTTTCAGTGGACAGAAACCCTTCATTTCTTAACAAGGCTTTTATTGTGTAACATTGCCATCTTGTGGTGCTTGTAAGTTACTACAACATACAGTTTGAGACGCCTGCAGTGACTGAAATCAGACAGTAACACTTTAGATGAAAATAGTGTGAGTTTATTAAATGAAAGCGATGGAGAGTTATGATGCTGTGGACGTGCTGACGTGCTGCAGGAAGCGTGTCGCTTCATTTCCAGTTGCTGGTGTTTCTGTGCTGTTGGTTGTGTCTTTCACTGCTAAACCCACTTAATTGTGTTATATTCTTCTCTTCAGCAGCTAATTAGCTGCTATACACAAGTTCTGCTTAAACACAGATGCTTGCTACGCCTCTGTAGCTTAGCAACCAGTGATGGTTTCTCTCTCTCCCTCTCTGCTCTCAGTGGGTTAGATATTTAGTTATTCCTCTTCCTCCTTTAATAATGGTGCGTGTAACAAATGTAGTTTACTGGCTGAGTAGAATCGCGGCTCTGCACCACGGAAACCATTCAGCTGTAGAGAGCCGACCAAAGGTGCCTATATGGGAGGCCGGCCTTCATTTGTTGGTGGCGACCGCATCTGTTACTAGAGACCCGGCACTTAACTGACTCCCGGCTTTTGTTTGAGGAAATACGGTAGATTACTTCACCAGTCACCTGTGTTTGCCTGCACACATAAAGCTGACACATGAAAACGAGCTTATATTTCATAAACACATTTACCAATATGCTATTTACATAGTAGACTGCTAAAACATAATGTGCACATGCACGCCACCAGCACTAGGATGATGTGCGAACCTATCCTGATGTTTGGAGGATTATAAGGTGACCCGATGGTGCTAGATGAACATTCATCCTCTGGGGAGCACGACTGTGTGTGTGTGTGTGTATCATGGCAACCATTCAACAGCTGAGACATTTCACTGAAAACACATGTCATCCTCATAGTGGCAGTAGGGGGAAGGTAAGGGGATCACCAAAGCCAGTTGGACTCTTCATCTGGGGACCATGACAGTTTATACAAAATGCAGCCCATCCAGTATTTGTTGAGATATTTCAGTCTGCAGCTGATGGACCAACACAGCCAGAATAAATATACAATTTAAAATAGTTTGTGTCAGCTGTGTGGCATATGATAGTCCTGGTCAGCCCTCTCCAATTACATAGTTTTACAATCTATAATAGTGCTGCACCTTGCAGGTTTTGTGGGAAACCCTTTGTGGACAGTGTGACATCTCACTGGAGAACATCAGGCCTTCTCCCACTGTCCAATGTCCACTTCCTGTTAACTTACAGTATTTGGCTTTCCGTGTTGAGGAAAGATGTATTATTTCTGTAATGTCAGCTAGAGTTGGGTAAATATATAAATATCAACATGTTCAAATATTACGGCCCTGCCATTTCCAAAATAACCAGTGAGGAATAAATGAATGTTTTTTCATGACTTCACGTTGAATAGAGAAGATTGATTTATTACTGCAGAAGTTGTTTGGTGCGAAATCATCAGCCTCTCAAAGCTGCTGTATCTCCTCTGATTTGACTGAGTTCCTACTCTGAGATCCCTGTTTAATATGGGAATATTTAATATCCCACACTTGTCTCTGCAGCGACTGTGTGTCTGTGTTAGTGTGGAAGTGGAAACTGAGCTGAAGTATAGATTTTAGTGTGATGACCTGTGACAACACTGAAACCCTGCAGCATCACAGGCTACCAGCCAAAAATCAAAGCTATTTAGTCACAACACATAGCATATTATGGTTGGAAAAGGGTCATGATGCCATCCATGTCCAAAAACGTCTGTTATTCAGTGTGTTCTGTTCCCAGACCCTTTCACTCCAGCAGAAGCGTTCTGAGAGACAGTTATATGGACATTTTCCTGGGAAATTCAGACATGAGACTAACAGTTGCAGGAATTTAAGAAACAATTTCCTTCTCCAAACATTTTTTAAGGGCTTGTTTGCTGCAGTCTTGAAAAAACGCCTTCTCTGCACATTTCCAGCCACACAACATTGTTAGTAAAGCAGAAATTATGGGACATTTTTGCTTCAGTTTGTGCCAGTTGTCAGGAGATGCCATTGATTGTTGCCGTGGAAACACTGCCGCTAACTCAGAGATGAGCCTGAGGGTTTAAAGGGTTGGTTCACCTAATTACAACAAATCATCTCTTGATTACCTGGGGAGTGATTCACACGTAAAAGCTGAGGCTGGCATCATTCTGTATATTATTATTATTAGTGCTTCACACAGGCAACAATTTCACAGGAAGCTGATCATGAACATTTCCAGTAGATCACACAATAAAAGCAGCAAACGGGCACTTAGTAAGAACCAAGAAGCACGTTTTAAGAAATGATTTAAAGAGGTCAGTGAGTTTGTCCTAATGTCCTCAGGCAGCTGCTTCCAGAGCCTTGGGGCTCTGACTGCAAAAGCTCTGTCACCTCTGGTTCTCAGCGGTGCTTCAAGCACCTTGTGACTTGCCTACACTGTCCGTGAACCTCGGCACCAAGCCCACTGGCTCCTGCAGCTCACAAAGGTATGCTTTCATTTTTAAAAAGGTTCCCAGTAATTTCCTAAAATAGCTGTAGTTTTCAATACATTTGACTCAAACAGGAGGAGCGGCTGCTTTTATTGGGACTATTTTCATCCAAATTCATCATATGGAAGCAGAGTACGAGAGTGACCCTCTCCCCAGCAGCTACTACTGAGATCCCAAGTCGTGGGATTCTGGATCTACCTCGGGGTCTTCTACCAGTTGGACGTACCCAGAAAGTGTCCAAAGGAAGGCACCCAGGAGGCATCCTGATCAGACCTCCAAGCTTCCCCTGGATGTCTGAGCTCCTTGCCTTCTCTCTAAGGGTGAACCCTGAGTCAGCTCATTCCGGCCGCTTGTATCACATCACAGGTGAAGGTTGGAACGTAGATCGAAAGCTTTGCCTTCAGGCTCCGGTCCACCTTTACCACAACGGTCTAATACAATGCTGCTGATGCTGCACCAATCTGCTGGTTGCCTCCATTTCACCGTCACTCGTGGACAAGGCCCTAACCCCTCCACTAGGGGCAGCAACTCACTCTCAAAGAGGTGGGAAGCACCGACTCTCAGACGGTCATCACTTCCCTGCAAAGCGCCCCAGTGCGTGATGGAGGTCACAGACTCATAAACCCAACAGAACCTCATCATTTAGGATGACCAGTCCAATACACCAATTACTATTATTTTATTTTTCCCTAACATTACTTCAATTACAAAATATTGTAAAAGTCTCATGAAAGGTTCCCAAACAGAACCGTCTGATTAACTTTCTACCTGATGTCATAATTTCATAGTCGTGCATAATGCTGCTTAAAGTGTGTTTAGACTGTGTGGCCATACTTATGCTATTGCAGGCAGGACAACATTTAATCAGATCATAATATTCATCATGTTTTTTATCCCTTCCTGGATCTTGTACAGCCATGTTCTTGTCTAAGCTGATGGGATGCCAGGCAGACAGACCTACAGGACAGATCCTTGCAGTTCAATTCACTAACAGCTGGAATCTTTTCTGTTTCACTGATAAATGCTAGAAAATGGTTTAGTTTAAAAAAATCATGCTTGCAAAGATTGGCATGTACTTTGACTCTATTAGCAGAGTTCCACTCATTTATTCATGCAGTCTTTTCATTTATATTTGATATCAGAAAAGCATCAGCAGGAGATTTAATCATTGATTTGGCTTGATTTTTGAGTGGCACACAGTGCTAGTTGACTGAGATGGTAATTAATCAACATTTCTGGATTGGAACAGTCAGACTTAAAAAATAAACCAATTATAAATAAAATAAATTATATATAAAGACCTGGAGGCAGTGGAGTGAGGCGAGAGCTACAACAGGAAATGGAATTAATGGGTGGCATGTCATTTACTTTTGACACAAATGTCCACGAGACTGTTGGTTTGTAACAGACACCTTCAAGCTCACAGAGCTTTTGCCTTCGTTTGCAGCCATGATTGAACGGCAGTGACTGCCACTGAATGCCTGCACCAAATTTAGAATGTGTGGCTCTAGAAGAAGAGCCAGGGACTCACCACATCCTTAAGGATTCATTCTCTGGGGACCTTGAGAGTTCCAAATTCATCCAGTAGTTGTTGAGGCGTGTAACACCAAAAATGTCAACCCTGTGGTAGTGCAAGATGAAACGTCATGGAATCCCCTAAGTTAAAAGGAGTTCTTTATCCTTAGGGTGCGTTTTAAATGTCTTTGCAATCCATCCAATATTTGTCAAGATCCTTCAGTTTGAATCAAAGTGGTGGACTTTGATTCAACGTTACCACCGTAGCTAAAGACAGTCCATGATTCCAGGATTTGACGGCAGCGACGGTTGGACTGAAGCCGTCGTTCACATGTAAAAGCTGCTGATGTGAGAAGTAGCAGCATTGTCTGTGTTAAACTAAATCTGGTGTTAAACCACTGTGGGAAACTTAATCAGTGATGATGCTACAGTGGATCAACTCTTTTCGTTGTTGTTCTTATTTTCAGAACATCCCATCCAGCTGGAGTCCAGATAACAGCTTCCTCAGCTCCCTCCGGTCCCGGACGGGAGAGTCGTGCAGCTGCCGCTGATCTCCATGCAGCCTCTCGACATGGGGAGCTCTGAGAAAGCTGCTTTGTTTGGCTGGGGCTCCTTTGCTCAGCTCACAGCCTGAGGAGGGTCAGCAAACATCTCGGTGGAGGGGCAGGGGGGGCGCCAGGGACCCAAGGGTGGACCATAACCACAACCCTCCAGGCTCAGGCTCAGCACAGCAGGAGCATGTCCGTGCCCGGAGGCCCTTTGTGGATGTGTCGCTTCATGGCCAAGGCCAGTCTGCTGCTGTGGATGGGGCTGCCATCCCTCTGTGTGGCCACCGTTCAGGCCCAGCAGCACCCCGTGGTCACCACCAATTATGGGAAGTTGCGGGGAGTGAAGGTTACGTTACCCAATGAGATCCTGGGACCTGTGGAGCAGTATTTGGGGATCCCGTACGCGCTGGCCCCAACTGGGGAGCGCAGGTTCCAGCCTCCGGAGCCGCCCATGTCCTGGCCGGCCATCAGGAATGCTACTCAGTTTGCTCCGGTTTGTCCTCAGTTCTTAGAGGACCGCTTTTTACTCAATGATATGCTCCCTGTGTGGTTCACGGCCAACTTGGATACAGTGGTGACGTACGTGCAGGAGCAGAGCGAGGACTGCCTTTACCTGAACATCTACGTCCCCACAGAGGACGGTAGGTCCACTGGCATCTGTCTTCTACCGCTTCCTGTATGTCTTTGTGTTGTTCCACACTTGTTATGGCACAGAATTATGAAGTAACTCTAACACAACTTGTAATAAATAGTCTTTTGCACAAGACTATTTATAATACAATGCAATACTCACACTGCAGGTCTTCCATCACACTTTCATACTTTAATACCACATAGACCAACTTCATATCAGTGTCATGATCATACAGATATACGACAATATGTTTTGCCCTGCGGTTTTCCAGTTATTCTGCCTCTGCTGCTTCACCCACAAAGCAACGCCTGCATGTATGCTGTTGGTTAGCTACTTATTATTGAAATGATCCAAATCACTAAGGTTATGCTGAAAATACTAGGTGATAATAGCTGTTGAAGGCTTCAGAGTCATTTCATTAAACAATGCATATCATTTTTGATTGGCAATATGTCAGTTAAATGTTTTTACTCTTCTGTTGACCAGCTGACACTAAATTCAGCCTTCCAGCTCAGCTGTCAATCAAACACATGCTGAAGACCAAGACAGCCTCATTCCTGGCATTTCCCCAAATAACTTTTGATCTTCCTTTTTAATAAGGGGCGACTATTAACATTTAAAAATGACTTTGACATTGATTTCATTTGTGATTTTTATTACATAGTAGCTTTACTATCAAATGCAAAGGCTTCTAAAATGTTGTACTACGCATTTGTATTTTCTTTTAGCAATGTTCACAGCCTGTGGAGATTAACATAATAGTGGAACTAAACTTGTTTCCTTTTGCAATAATAACCTGGGAGCACTTCAAAAAGCTGCCTTCATTTTGCCAGCAGTCTAATCAGTGAACAATGGTTTGTCCAAAAGAGAGGAAATGCAGAGCCTTTTGTCAAAGTTCTGAGAGCTCCGTCAGTCAGTTCTGCTATGACTGATGAGAGCGGTGCGAGGTTAATATGAAAGGAGGCACAGAATGTAAGGTTCTGGTTGAAGGCTCATCTATAATGGCTTGTTTTCCTCGGTTTGAGTGAGTTCATGTGACTTGGAGCAGGTGGGACACTCGTACCACGCGAGCACTTTACAGCACCTCGGTGTTAACCTGGCGTGGTTGGAGGTCAGGGGCAGCAGGGTGGCCGGGTGCACGGCCTCTGGAAGGATAGTGGAGCACATTGCCGTGTGTGTCTGGCTGAGATCTTTGACAGCTCCACGCTAAATTTAGTCAGAGCTCTTGAGGACATGGTAGATTAAAGTGCCGGAGAGGGATAATCTCACAATCCTGTGACGGTGAAACAGTCAGGGGGCTTTTCTCAAATGATTCAGTATCTCCAAAAAAGAAAAAACCTATTGTTCTCAAGAAGGGACTGAGCACAATAAAGTGGACGGCAGTCCTCTATGTATAATACGTGTTTTATACGTGTTCCTTTTTTACAATGACCATTATAGCCTGTGATACCATCTTCTCCGGTGGGCCTGGTCAGCCCACTTTAGCCACACTGTGCCAAGTCGCACCGTATGAAGAGCTGTTCTCCAACAAAAACAGCTTTAATCAACCAGACAAGGATATATTCGGTGCTATTTGGTCAATTTTAAATATTGCAGGAAGGAATATTACAAACAAAGAGCCACAGTGAGCTGAAAGCTGCAGCAGGTGACAGACTCTTTCTGTGGTTTGTCACCATCACACCTCTGATGCATCATCAAGGTGAACATCTTTATCTTGCTGTGCGGCTGAGAAACACTCCCACTGCGTCGGCACGACTCCATGCAGCACAGAAACACCATCAGCTGTTAGAAGTATATCAACTAATCTAGAGCTCCATGACGTGGCAAAGGAAATGTCCTATCTGAGCTTTAAATAAATCCGTAGTAGTGTCTTGAGCTTGGAAATCTAAGTTTGACAAAAGAATGAACTGAATTCTTCATCAGCAGATGTAGTTTGGTCACTTTACCCCGCAAACAACTTCTGACTCCATCTGATGAAAAGTTGCAGCTGATATATACGTCCGATATATGGGCTTTTTGATTTATACAGCACAGCTTAGTGCTCCACATATAGGATAAAATACACACATACAAATACACGTATTCATACATACATAAACGCACATAACCAAAAGAAACAAAGCTAAAGACAAACATAGGGTTTTTACAAAAAGGCGAACCTATAGAAATTAATTACCAGCAGGATGAAAAATAAAATGGTGAATGTAATGTAAAACAATCACAACCGCTCAGACTCGCTAGCACCTACTACTGGCAGAGAACCCGACTCCCTTATGAGATGTAATTTGATGCAGTTTTGTGGAATAAAGCACTTTTCATCAGCACTGCTGAATCCTGCTGCTAGTTCCAATGAATTTCTGCCCGTATGTCTTGTAAAACATTAAATCCAGCATTAACTTTCTAAATATTCATTTCCAAGAAACAATTAGTATAAATGAATCAACCTTTAGCATCAGCGTGGAAAGACTAGGCTTGATTGGCGAATGAAGGTGTTGTCAGCAGAGTGGGCAGCATGACTCCTCCACCCACCTCACAGCTTTTCTGCCCACGTCTTTATAAGCCACCGTCCGTCAGTGTTTGTTCTGGTGATTATTTGAGACTCAGTCAATAATTGAATACAGCTGCAGAGTTTCTCTGAGTGCCACGCTGCTGGTTTCAGCGCCTGGGTGTAATTGCTGCTGTGGCCTGGTGGCGACTGGTGGCGACAGCGAGCTCATGGTGTTATTTGTGCTTCACTGGGTGGCAGCGCTTCGGCTGCGCCACAGATCTTCAGCAGAGGTCACTATATGTGTGTCGCCAATCAGTTTTACGTTAGACCGTAGAAGCTTTTCAGTCACCACAGTTAAACAGTATCTTCACAATGTCATTCGGCCTCAGCTGCTTGCGTTTCAGGTTGTTGCTGTACAACGTTCTCTTTGTAAGGATCGCTCATCGTGTCTAACTACGCCTGAAGCTGGATACCACACCAGCATTTATAATATCAAATTGCAGTTGTACACTGTGTCTTAGACCACATCTGCATTTATGCCTGTATCATAAAACATTTTCTATTGAGATGTGCAAATATCAGGGTTAAAGTTTTGGTATAAAACCCTACAGATTTTCCATAGTGACAAATCAAAGTTCCTTGAACAAACCTACTGCTGTAAAGTTACATTACAATCAGGAGAGATTTCAAATATTTAGTGACACGTACATAATAAAGACTCTTAGATCCATTGTGATGTCATCACATTTGAAGCCGTGAATAGTATAGATACCCCCCCCCCACACACACACACACACACTGGTGGTGGAAGGATGCTGAAGACCTGGATGTGATGAGGACTGGACTTCTGATGAGCTCGACCCGGAGGAGACCTGGGTGGAGGAGGTGGAGGAGGTGTCGCAGCAATCCCACACTGGCGTCACAGCTGACAACGGATTTAAAGATTGGCGGCAGCAAAATTATTGGCCGATTGTGGCCAAATCTGGTTGGATAAGCGCAAGTAAAGACCCAAAATCAGCTGATTAAGAGAAACAGGAAGCGAGTGAGAGACAGATGGCAACAGAGGCAAAATGGCAACACACGATTAACTGATTGTCAAAATAGTTGCAGATAGATTTTCTGTCAGTCAGCTGATTAATCATCAGCTACATGCAATATTTATTCAAATACTTTACTTCTGTGCATTGAGAAAACATCGCTATAATATCAATCAAACCTGCCTATTAAAGTCTTTGATTTATTGCTGTTGTCGCATGAAAATATCCTACAGTGAGCCGACACCTTCCAGAACATCCTGCCGCTCAGCACAACCACTGTGGCTTCATCCATTTACCCAGCAGGGTTTTTAAAGGTTTTCATCAGGGCAGGTATTGTGAAACACGACGCAGCACATTAGTCCGGGCAGCACGATGTCTCTAAGCTACTTTTAATGGATTTCTGAAAGCAACGCGAGTCAGTGTTTGGAAGAGAAGGGGAACCTGTAGGGAAACACACCACGGCGTGGAAACTATGACGTTTTCACCCAAATACAACATTAAACATCAGCTCGGGAAGTTGATCCAACAGGTCTTTTGTAGATTTGATTTTGAATTCGGTTTTATTTACATATAGCGTATAGAAGTTAGTTTCCACATAGAGCAGGTCTCCACCAGAGACCCAGCATCAGCAGCTGGGCCACAGTTCTGCAGTCTCACGTTATTTCCCTTTGTTGTGAAGAGAGAATCCAACTTGTGAGCAGCGAGGGAGAAAAGAGTCATATTAATGAGCTCATAGGGACTGACATGTCTATCCCAGTTAGAGCTCCTCGCGCTGCCCGTCATCTTTATATCCCCGAGTTGGCCTTTTCAGAAATATGGTGTAATGTCAAAATATCCTGCCAACCAAGGATCAGAGAGGGATTTACACTTTCACGGCACATCAAGTGGTTTGACAGATTAAGAGACGCCTATTCTTTGTTATCTGATTTGAGGTTGAAAGAGGAAATCCACCGGGCATCCTAAAATGTATTGTCGCAGGCTTTTAGATTTCCTGCTGACTCCATTGACCGAGCAGACAAGGTGCTGGCTGTCTGCAGCTGAAATACCCAACAGCTCTTTTCACGTGTGTGCATGAAGAGAGAAAGGATATGGACGGAGCGCGGAGGCAGAGAAAGAGAGGCTCGGAGTGTGTATGTGTGTGCAGTAAAGGCAGTAAAGCCGCCTTTATCAGCCTGTGCAGGGGCTGCAGGCTGACTGGGGAGGTGGCAGCACATTAAACAGGGAAGATGTTTCCTCCAGGGTGCTTTCTCAGACGGGGAGACAATACCACGGCCGCCGCGTCTCCATTTTCTAATTGTCGGCGTCTCCCGCATTAGTTCTGTTTTACTGCTCAGCACTGGAATGTAAAACGCCACCTGTTCTCTTCCTGTGTCCTTCCACAGGCTCCAAGAAGAGAGAAAGATGCTCCTCGCAGCACTTTGTAGGAAAACCAAGGCAGACAAGACTGCGTTTTGTGAGGCGCTGCAGCTCACAGCCCAAATCTGTGCTACACTCAGCTACAGCCTGCACATCAACCAACACCAACTTTGTGGATAATTTTTTAGCTTTTGATGCTATGAGTAATCATTTAGGATAGAAAGCTAGTTGTCTGTTAGCTAATGTTAGCTAACTAACGCTTCTCAGCTGTCAACAAGATGATCCATCTCGGTTGACTAGGCAACAGGACACGTGAAAGGCTGCCAGCAACACTAAGCCCCACCCCCAAGCTGCGATTGGACAGTTTCTCATTTTGGCATGTCCATCTGAAAAGCTCCCCTGCACCTCCTCATGACAACTAAAACTAACAATGTGTGCAGCACTGCGCTGGACGTGATACAAATGACAAACAATTCATGCAGCTGTGTAACAGTGTGTGTTGTAATTCACTTTGTTTTATTGTTTAATTTGGTTTAATTTCGGCATTTTAAAAGTGGCTGTCTCAGTCAGTAACAGTAGTAGTAGCTTGGTTACCAAGCAGGCAAAGTGCCCTGGGACCCAGACCCCCAGGGACCACAACAGGACCTTTGACCTGTGTGTCAGTATAATTAGAATCATTCAACATTTGCATCGGATTCATCAGTTGTCCATCAGTATCAGGTCTTACGTTAAAGGTAGTGCAGCATCATTTCCAGTGTTCCTGTCACACAGAACAATAACCAATTTCATTATAATGTCATTTGCTGGATGTTATAACCTGTTAACACCAAATACGCATCGACTGCATGTAATCTGGGATGTAGACTCATCGTTCTTGGATTTCCTGTTTTAACCTGAGGTCTTCTGGGTTCTCGTGTGCATGTAGCTGTGCTCACAGCTTTCAGTCTGGCTTTTCCTGGATCAGTGTGATGTATTTGTAGTTTGCTAGCAGGTAAATGCATATGGGTAAACATCTCTGCGCTGTTGGACAGGAACTCTGACAACAAACTCAAACTTGTGACTGTTTTTCACATTTGTGGGTTGTGAATGTCGAAGGCATGGACCCACATCCTGTCTTTGTCTACCTGCTTCTCGCTGCACAACAGGTGGAAAGTGCAAACACTTTCTTCAAGCCTTTGACTGAGTCACATTCAGGTCCAAGATTCATGTATGAAAATGAAATTACAGGCAATATGAGGCCTTTCAGGCCAAAGACAACATGCTGACAGCTTCTGAAAGACTCCACCGTTCCCACTTGTTATTGTACTGGAGTAAAATGTCCAGCTGAGTTGTGATCGTCTGGCCCTCGTTTTAGCACTAAGCGGCCTTCCAGCTCTCAAAGTGCGCCTGAAGAGAGCTGCCACACTCTGACAGACACTTCCTTCCGCCTCTCCCTGCGCATGACTGACGTTAGGCGGCGTCACGACATGGCAGAGACACGGAGAGGCGCCGTCTGCAGCGTAAACGTCTGTCTGCTCGTCTGCTCAGCGCTGCATCAAAGGCTACAGATGAAACAACAGTCAGGGTTTGACATTTGTAGTCTGTAATCTTGTGACATGCAGCGCTTGGTTGCCATCAGGCTGTCTTCAAGGCTACAGGACGTCACGGAGCAACACGGAAGACACTCTGGACACTGTTCTACTTTGAGACCATGTTAATTAGTGTTAGAATTAGAATTCTCTTCCACTGGGATGGAAAGAGTACTAGAATATTGTACTTGAGTAAAATGTCTTGAATGGTACTTTTACTTAAGTAAAAGTAGTTGTGTAAAAATATACTTAAATAAAAGTAAAAGTAGATCAGTTAAAACATTTTAAACTGCTTCAAATGTCAACGCAGTGGAACAACATGACGCGGCTGAGCTCTTATGTCCAAACGGTGCATTTAAATGATTGTCTATTATAAACATATCTTCGGCGTCTAATATATATATATATATATATATATATATGTATATATGTATATGTATACAGCCTCACGAGAATTAACAAGAAAAGAGGACAGAAGTCAAACTGTGAAGTAAAAGGTCTGTGGACACCACAGCGGCTGCAAAATGCATTATTGGACTGAAATAACCTGCCGCTTCTATAAAGGAGAGTCTCCGCAGTTTCTAGACACACTCACAGTGCCACGTTGCTAGGCAACCCAGTGGTTGTTGATGTTCTTCCCTGGAGACAGAGCTACAACAACCAGTGGGTTTGTTGTCGCCTGCCCGAGCGCCGGTCTGTGGCTCTTGTCCTCCACATTCTGATCCGAGTGAAACGTCTCTTCCATAATAGACCCAGCTCCTCAAAGGGCACCCTGCAGTCAAAAACCGCAGAATCGGAACCGTCCTGCACGATGGCGTGATCCCTAATATCACTGAGTTTGTCCCGTTCGCGCTCCCCAGGTGTAACCCCCCACCTGTCAATCAGCCAGAGAGCATGTTAACAGTACAACACTGTACAAAGAGCACAAAAAACTATTTTGTTAGAGTAACGAGAGTAATTGCTTTAACATACTCTTGAGTTATTCTTATAATTATTATTCTTTCTTAGTTTTCACCTGTGGCTGAGAGGATAGTGCGGTCGTCCATTAACCCCAGGGTTGGTGGTTCGACCCCAGCTCCCGCTGTCTGCATGTCGAAGTGTCCCTGGGCAAGACACTGAACCCTGAGTTGCCCCCGGTGGAGGCCAGCATGGCAACTGTGTCCCCATCGGTGTATGAATGTGGTGTGAATGTGCATCCCCGGTCTGCTTGTCTGCCCTGGGATTCACTCCATGTCCATGGTGTTTCCCTGCCTCTTGCCCAATGTTAGCTGGGATTGGCTCCAACCCCGATACCCTTCGGGATAAGCAGTATGGATAATGAATAAACTTCAGAATTTAAATATGGTCAGAATTCTTAAAAAAAACAGAAGTCAGAATTCAAAAGGAAATTTCACATGAGGCCCTAATCCTCAAGCTTTGAGGACAGAGAGATAACGAATGTAGATATTAAGTCTATTGTCTGTTCCACTCTCCAGAGCGGAAGGTGGTGGTAATGCACCTGGATGCCAACCGCCATAAAACTAGAAGAAGAAGAAGAAGGCCCTAATCCTCTTTCGTAATGACTTAATTAATGCCTTTAGGCTGGGGACACAGGGTTGCAGGGATGTAGATATTGTCTATTTTCTGTTCTGCTCTCCGGAGCAGAAGGGGGCGGTTTGCTACGGTTTGCTAGTAAACTATGTTATTAAAAACATTTACCCATAATGTTGGTCAGTAAATGGCACTTTAATTACTTTCATATAGGAAGAAGACTGCAATGTCCTTCCAAGTTAATGCAGTTCACTTAAATACATAAATAAAAAATCTGCATACTCAGACATCTTTTTCTGCCTTTTCTCTGTTTGTCAGATAGTGACCCTCAATACCAATTTAGCTGTCAGTTTATGCTTCATTCTTTAGTTGTTTGCTGCACTGCTATAAATGATCAGGGAATAAATTGACTACTAATGAAAATAGAAGAAATGATCTCATTTAAAGTAGATGTACCAGATATTCAAAATGTGTGATTTTATTAAGTCAGTGTGTACCCTGACCAACAGGAGCCTTCCACTCGCATCCAGGGGATAGGTGAAACAAAGGACAGAGCCCTGTGTGCTGTGACATGTAATCTTTTTTATACTTTGGCCACCTTCCTAGGGGAACTCTGTGATTCTGACGGTTGTGGACCATTTTTCTAAGGCGGTGCATTTCTTGGCACTTCCAAATCTTCCCGCAGCATTGGAGATGGCCAACATTCTGCTGCAACATATTCTCCAATTGCACGGCATGCCCTTGGACATTGTTCCCGACCATGGTCCCAAGTTTATTTCACAAGTTTGACATTCTGGGTCCCAACCCAGGTACACCCATCTGCTGTCCGGAGAAGTCTGGCCAGAGGCGGTCTTCATGGAAGAGTTGCAGACAAACATCCATACCTCCGACATGGAAACAAGGCCAAGCGAATCAACTATGCACAAAAACATAGGAACTGGTGTGCATAAAAATGGCAGCAGGTGCTCTGGACTGACGAGTCAAATTTTGAAATATTTGGCTGTAGCAGGGGAGGCTGAGGGGGTGGTGCGGTTGTCCATTAACCCCAGGGTTGGTGGTTCGATCCCAGCTCGAAGTGTCCGCATGGCGAAGTGTCCCGGGGCAAGACACTGGAACCCGAGTTGCCCCCGGTGGAGGCCAGCGGTCCCCATCGGTGAATGAATGTGGTGTGGGGGTCCCCTAGGTCTGTTTGTCTGCCCTGCGATTGACTGGCGACCAGTCCAGGGTGTTTCCCTGCCTCTCGCCCAATGATAGCTGGGATTGGCTCCAGCCCCCCCCCTGCGACCCTTTGGGATAAGCAGTCTGGTTAATGAATGAATAATATAAATATACTACTTCAGAAAACTTTTCAAAAATTACAAAGTAAAACAAGGCAACAATAAACAGTCAGATTTTTGACTGAAGCTTGGTGTCCTGTGTTTAATCACACCTGTCCAGATGATGTGAGGAAGTGATGAATTATGGGATACACCTTCACAGCACTCATCTGGTCACTACTTTTTCTATCCAAACAGCAGCATCTTGTGGGGCAACAGAGCTACTGCATCAGCTAAGAACATTGATCGTTAAATCACCCGATCAGTTAATCATTTCTTGATGTTCCAACTTCCTCACTTTAAAGAGGCCGTGGTTGTGTAAAGTGAGTTAAACTTTCCATTTGGTGGGACGACTGCTGTGGAAAGTCAAATATCCAGTCCGGTGCTGTCCAGGTCAACCCCAACATGTTGAGTCCCACCCGTTTTATGAACCAGATTAATGTTCAGACATGAAACACAAACACAGCGTCCATCTTCAAAATTAAACTTTATTAAGTGAGAAAGATTGTTCAGGTGACGTTGCACACAGTGCAGACACACCTGTCAGCACCTCCAAACCTTCTGATTCAAAAGACCTTCATCTCATTTCCACGGAGGAGGAGCATGAAGACGAAGACGAAGACGAGGAGGAGGAGGAGGAGGAGGATGAAGACGAAGACGAAGAGGAGGAGGACATCAGATCAGACTCACAGCTGGAATGTGAAAGTCGTTTGGGAACAAGTAGAAACCTCAAACCTCTGATACAGTTTACAGGAGCAGGTTGGACTATGACCCCCCCCCCCCCCCCCACTGATAAGGTGTAATCAGAGGGGGCGGGGCCAAAGCACAGGTAAACAGAGAAAGGCACATGTAGCTTGTTGACAGGCAGAAACACCGTGAGAAGGTCAGCGAGCAGCGACATGGAGTCAGCTGAGTGTGTGTGTGTGTTTGTTGCAGAGTTCAGGCATGTTTTGGTCGGTTCTGCTGGGGTCCGCTGCTGGCTGCTGTAGGCCCGCCCCCTGCTGGTGACGTCACTACATGCCCATCCTGATGCTCTGGATGATCTGGAAGATGGCTGCAAACACACAGTTTGACATTATTGATTAAAGGTGAATTATTAGAAACAAATCAAAGTTATCTGAAGTCTCTGGACTCTTTAGCAGAGTGAGCCCTCTGTTTACTGATTTGTGTCAAAATGAACTGCAGAGAGCGGAGTGACATTAAGCCCCGCCCCTTCCCTCTGACATCAGCAGGTGAGGTACTGTTCAGTTTCATCAGTGTGACTTTTGTGAAACTAAATGATTGATAAGTGATTGATTAGAACTGATCAAAAGATAAATATAAGCTTTATGTTCACCTGACAGCAAACAGGAAGTGGTCTTTGGGCTGAAGTGTGTTTGTTAAAGAAGAAGACGACTCACCTGATCCACAGACGACGAAGACGAAGAGTGCGAGCAGCCAGGGACCCACACCTTTATCCTCAGCTACGTTCCTCTGAAACACACACAGGTCAGACACCTGAAACATTCAGTTATACTCTGCCCCCCCCAGCAGACACACTTCCTGTTTCAGTAAAAACTCCTTTCATCAATAAGCTGCTTCTCTGCTTTTCTGTGGTATCACTCTTTATTGTGTAGAATATAAATATAATAAAAATATGAATCTTCTGATCATTCATGTGCCAGCTGATCGATACTGAAACTGATTGATCATTTATGGACTAATAACTTAACAGTTTGTTGTCAAAATAATCAGCAGCTTAATGAAAACACTCCTCATTGATCCATGTGTTACTATCCAGATAATAACAGCTGATCAGACCGTATCGATATGAATGATTATTGATGAACTGAACACTTCCTGTGAAAATATTCTAACTGTAAAATATCTGGAATTATCAGAACTTGTTCAGCAGACAGTGAGATTTGGTTCCGGATCAGAGAGTCCACATTGTGGTTTAGTCTTCAGAGGCTGTTGTTAAACTCACCGTTGACTTAGCCACGTTTCCTCGCTGAGTGATATTCTTGCTGTGTTTCTCGTTCGCCATGCGGATCCTCTGTTTAGCCACCATCTTGTCGTCTTCTTCTTCTTCTTCTTCTTCTTCTTGTAGTTTAGTCGGTTTATTCAAGAGTAGTTTGTTTGTGGACTTTTCTTCTTCTCCTCCTCTCTGTGATGACCGACTGGGAGCTTCTCTCTCTTGTCTACGTATCACAAAGCTGAAGCCCCGCCCCCGACTCCCGCGTAAAGTTACTGCGTGTCAAAAGGAAACTTCCCGTGAACTCTTTCAAAATTAAATCCACATCGATCTGTTGATGCCGCTGAAATTTTCTCATGCTTGTTAAATCGCTTTCCCTCCAAAATATATATGATTTATTAGATTTTTGCAATAATTCCAGTCCACATTTCAGTATTTAATGATTAATAAGTATTTAATGAGTATCAAAGTTATGTTTGTAATGGTCTCATTAACAAGGATTTCTTAAAAGCATAACCAGTAAACATTATATAAACATTTCTTTTCATTTCATTTTGTATTATTATTCATGTGTTGCTATTATGTTTTAACTTTCATTTATATGTTGTTTAAGTCATATTTACTGTATTAATTATTTTAATGTAATGACTTTCTCCCGCCTTTTATTCTGTACTTATTGTACTCACTCGTCTTTTAGTTAAAATTATTTTATTGCTAGATTTATAGTTTTGATCATGTTTTATTCCCTGAACGAGTTTAACATTTTCCTTTAGGATTTCTTTCTAACATCGTTTCTATATGGGATTTATTACGACAGTGCAGTTTACGTTTTCAATGTACAACTTTAATTTGATTGAATTGTCCCGTAACCCGTAAAACTTTCCGCGGTTTTACTTTGAAAACGGAAGTAGCTGCACCTTTAGTAGCTCTCCGACAGTTTGGAGCAGCTGGTGAATTCAACACCAAGTTTAAACATTTATGAACATAAGCTTTTTCTTATTATTGAAACCGTGAATCGCGCTTGTGATATAACGTCACATTTTATATCAGAAACATTAATTCGACGCCTAACTTTGTTTTTAAAATACGTGTTGAAGAGACGAGGCGACTGTATGCTGATGTGGCACTGAGCGACCCGCCTCTTTCTGCTTTACGCGTTTCCGGGAAACAGCTTCCCTCTTCCGGTCTACGTAAACATGGCGCCCACCATCCCGCTGTTAGCAGGTGGGTCATTTCAGTTTTCATTAAACTTTGTTCTTATCTTTTTAAAATATTTACACCGACATGTTACCGAACAACCGCGGCTACCGACTGAAAGTAGAAGATGTCAGCGAGCCTGATAATCCCGCGTTCTGTGGGTACAATGAACATTACGCCAAACTCCGTGTGAAATCTAGCATTTCCTGTTTATTTGTCTTCGGCAAATACGTTTACGTTCTACCGGAAAACGTAAGACCTCTTTGAGATCAGTAGCGTTTTCGGACTAATTAGGCATAAATGAAAGTCATAGTACGAAATGTAATAAGACAAATGACCCTCTGACACGTGATCAGCTCGTCCACTCTCTCGTCTCGGGACGCTGCAGGAAGTGGGTATAAAAGCCACTGAGGTTTGGCTGTTTCAGAGTTTGTGTCGAACTGAAGAGTCACACTTGTTGGAAATGTCTTCAGTGTCTTTCTACGTGACCGGTTTCTCAGCTGGTAAACATGGGAACTTCTAATTAAAAGATTTCTTAATGATTTATTTAGTAGATCTCAGATCCTACCGCCACACTCAGTTTAAAATCAGGCGGGTTTTGGTTGATTGGCTTAATTTAACCCTTGTGTTGTCCTTAGGCTCATTCTGTTAGTTATATTCACCTTAAATAGTGAAGGAGCATCCCCATGTCTGACGGTATAAAGCTGTGTGGACAGACTACAGACACTGACCAGCTGTCAGCTCACTGATCAATCACTGTGGAAATAATCAATTACTGCACTTTCTGAACTGATGATCGCAGCAGGAAGGTTTCAGCTCTGAAGTAAAAACAGTTTAACTTCAATTATTAAAGTAGTTACAAAATGAATGACGTATTGATGCTGTGACACAAGATGACGTGTTTTTAAAGTGAGCGTGTCTTCTTCTCTGGATCAGTGTGCGGATCAGATGGTACGTCTCTGCTCGCTGGGCCTCCCACATGTGAGCATCACTCGGCCTTCCAGAGGTAAAACTGCTGCTGCTCCTCCTCCTGCTCCTGTAACTCCCCCTTTATATGAAGTCAGTGATGTTTTCTGTGTTTGTGTCTCAGGGACAGTCGGCCCAGCAGGTGCGCCACCTTCAGTAGAGACGGGACGCTGTTCGGTTGGTGCAACGGACACAAGTAAACATCCAATAATCACCACGTGACCTCAGCCTGCAGACCATCAGTAGACCTGAGAGGGTTCAACATGAGCGTTTTTCTAATTGTTTCAGTCTGACCTGTCTGTCTGCCTGTCTGTCTCTCAGTGTCTCTGTGGTGAAGTCTTCAGACGGCGCCGTGCTGTCGACCTTTGACCTCCCGAAGACGTCCCAGCTGGCCTTCTCCCCTCTCAGCAGCGTCCTGGTCACCTGGCAGCCGTACAGCAGTGAGACAGTTAGACATGAGACTCACTAACTCGCTGTTACTGAATCTAACTGCAGCTGTTGTTAGCTAACTGAACCAAGCTAACGTTAGCATGCTAATATCTGAGTTCAGAGAACAGGGTAATCTGTGAAGCGCTTTGGGACGCGTTCAGGCTGAAAAGTCCATTTATAGCATTAGCTGCTCATTGTGGACTGTATGAATCCTACTAACTGAAATAAAACCAGGATTCTCTAAAACTGTCACGTTTGGAAGTTATGCTAGCGTGAGAGGCTCAGTGACTTCCTGTTTACATAGCTGAGCATTTCCTAGGAACAGATTTATCACTGAAGTCTTTATGTGCTGAGACGTTTCTGAAGGTTTACTGGTGCGACCTGGTTTAGTGAATCAGAGACGAGTTAATGAGAACTCTGTGTGTGTGTGTGTGTGTGTGTGTGTGTGTGTGTGTGTGTGTGTGTGTGTGCACGTGCACGCAGAGACTCAGGACAGTCCTCAGGGGGACGCTAACCTCCAGTTGTGGGACTTACAGAGCGGTCAGCTGATCAAAGCGCTGTATCAGAAGAAGGTGGAGTCCTGGTGAGTCCCAGCAGCTCACTGTGCTGTTTGTCTGTCTGTCAGTCTGTGATTGGCTCTCTGTGATTGGCTGCAGGTGTCCCAGCTGGTCTGAAGATGAGAAGGTCTCTGTGAGGAGCGTCAACAATGAGCTGCACTTCTATGAGAACAACGACTTCAGTAAGAAACAGAGTGGCTGTTTGTGTGACTCAGCTGCAGTTAGCATGTCCATCAGACCGGAACCTGAAGGGGGGTCAGGCTGCTGGACAGTCATGACCTGTCTGTCGATCCCTGCATGAAACACGGTGGCACACATAGCTTTTAAATCAGTCAGGTTAGCAGGAAGTGAACTGTTGGACAAACAGGAAGTTGAGTCTGGTTCGGCCTCATGTTCGTCCCTAACCCTCTGCTGCCAGATCAGAGAACACAACCACTATACACCTGGCCAGTCCAGGACCAGTCTACCTGGACCCTGTGCTGGTGTCAGACTATTCAGTTCAATTCAGTTTTATTTCTATTGCGCTATATCATAACAGAGTTATCTCATAGCACTTGTTAATACAGAGCAGGTCTAAACCAACTCTATAAAGACTAAAACCAGCTAATCCGGATCCCTGAAACCAGTTCCAGGATTGATTTGTTCATCCTGGATTAACGTATCTTGAATAACAGTGTGCTCTTATTTTGAAATTAAAGCCTTCCTATTTTTCATTTGTTTATTGTGCTCCTCTTTAAGGACGGAGAGCATGAACTCAGCCGAGGATGATTGATTGATTTGCACTTCCTGTCCGACCAGTCACTGATGTTAAACTGCAGATAACTGTTGGTTAAAAAGTGAGCTCACAGACCTGTGCAGTGCAGACCATGTGAACCACCCAGACCAGCAGACAGGGTGCAGGCAGACCAGTTCTCCAGTTTTAGATGGCCCCTGTACGGAGCAGGAGCTGATGGTGCATTTCTCTTTTCAGACACGATCGTCAACAAGCTTCACATACAGAAAGTGTCAGACTTTGTGTTGTCACCTGGAGGCCAGCCCAGCAAGGTGAGAAACCACAGCTCCCAAACAGAAGGACAGAAGGAGCTTTAGATCCTGGTCCCATCCATCTGTTTGTCCCCTCCAGGTAGCTGTCTACGTCCCAGGCAGCAAAGGAGCCCCTTCGTTTGTCCGCCTGTACCAGTACCCGGTGCTGGGAGGACCCACCGCTGCACTTGCCAACAAGAGCTTCTTCAAGGCCGACAGAGTCTCCATGCAGTGGAACAAGAAAGGTGGGAGACCAGGACTTCCTCTGGATCCCAGTTTATTTCGTCTTTAGTGTCACATGGAGTCAGATCCCACCTGCTTTTCCTTTAACACACCTCTTTCTCTCTCCCAGCCTCGGCGGTCCTGGTGACGGCGAGTACTGAGGTTGACAAAACCGGAGCTTCGTATTACGGAGAGCAGACGCTGCATTACCTGGCTGTCAACGGAGAGACCGCTCTGGTTCAACTGCGTGAGTATTACATGTAATACCATGTGTGGTACTGAGTACCTCCACTCACAGCGAGTGGAAGAGTGTAACAGTGGCTGTAGTAACTCGTAGTAACTCGTAGCATCAATGTTTAAAGGTTATTTTCTCATAATTATAAGTCAGTGAACCTGGATGTGATGAACTGGAGATGAACTGGATGACATTTAGTTGAAAGGTGAAATAAAGAGGTCTCGATTTCAGTCTGTTTGTAGTTTGGACATATATTTGAACAAGTAGAAGTGTTACTGGATCTCCTGCATGTATTTCTCTTAAATCAAACATATCAAACTAAATGTTTGGGGTGATTTAGAGCACTTGTACCAGAGTAGACCTGCTGGGAAACAACCAGAACACCATAGCAACCATCCTGCACACCGTGGCAACACTCGAGCTGATCACCCCAGCTATCAGTTAGTACATTAGTACAACACCTGCACAGAAACATGTTCCAGGTGAGTGTGGCAGCAAACACGGTTGAATCTCCATCAGTTGTTATCGTAGCTGTTATTGGATGGACCGGTAGGCCAAGTAAAGACATACTGTCCAGGGAACCAAAATATCCTGTAGTGATCCAGAACAGGTCTTTGTTTTCTTCACAGTTTCCATCCATCACACCTTCAATAAGATGGTGGGAATGTTTTAAAACTGTAACCTGTTGAATCTCTGTGTAAACCACTAGGAGCTGAAGCCACAAGTCCATTATTTATTAGTGGAAACAATCTGCGAAGTACCAACATTTTCCTTTTTCTAGAGCAGTCACTCAGTGAAGTCCTGGCAGACGGATAATAATTGATGATGAGAGGAACATGAGCGAGTAGAACCCTGCAGAATGTGATGTTTGTACGATCAGGGAACGTCTGCAGGTTAACACAGATCCGTCTCTCCTTGTTGGAAACAGCGAAGACTGGTCCGATCTACGACGTGGTGTGGAGTCCCAACTCTACAGAGTTCTGTGTGGTCTATGGCTTCATGCCGGCCAAAGCCACCGTCTTCAACCTCAAGTGTGACCCGGTGTTCGACTTTGGAACTGGACCACGAAACGCCGCCTACTACAGGTGCGACTGCACCTGTCCTGTGTTCACATGTTCCTGCGTCAGTCACATTACCTGTTGATGATCAGCAGCCTCAGAGCTGTCGTTTCTCTAAACCTCGACGTTATTGAACTGAATGTGAAAGCCTCAAACTGTATTCATGATACATCAGAGGTGTTGTTTCTGGATAGAGATCCTGACATATCGTACTTCCTGTTTTTCAGTCCTCAGGGTCACATACTGGTCCTGGCCGGCTTCGGGAACCTGCGGGGTCAGATGGAGGTTTGGGACATGAAGAAATTCAAACAGGTGAGGAAGAGGAGCAGCAAAAAAAGCTTTATATCATTAAGAAAGAATGGAGGCCTCCAGGTGGAGCCCTGAGGACCTCCACACTGGGATCGTACCCAGTCAAATGGCATTTAACCATTAAACCAACATTTACAGTAACGTGCAGTGACACATAAATTAGTTACTGAACGAATGCTGCAGAGATTGCGTCTGTCAGGTTAAGCAAACCTTAATTCACTTCTTGAGTTTTCTCCAAACCTTTAGCTCTTCATTCCAACAGAAAGCTGGAATGTAAAGGGCTAGCAGTTAGCAGAACTTCATTTTCACGATAAATATTTCTATAAACTCTGTAAAGCGGAACACATGAGCTGTTTGGTTCCAATTCTTCCCTCATCCTCTTCGGATTGACCGTCTCTGTCCACCCAGGTGTCCAAACCTCAGGCCCCAGACGCCACACATTTCTCCTGGTGCCCTGATGGCGAGCATGTCGTCACGGCGACGTGTTCTCCCCGGCTGCGGGTCAGTAACGGTTATAAGATCTGGCACTACACCGGCTCTGTGCTGCACAAATGGGACGTGGCCGCCGGTTCAGAGCTGTGGCAGGTCCACTGGCAGCCGTTCCCTGATGGCAGCTTCCCTGAGGGGTCCATCAAGTACCAGGCAGCCCCCAGTGAGCTGGGATCTACACAGGCCCCACCCACACAGGCGTACCGCCCACCTGCACTGAGACACCTGCCGGCCACGCCCAGCTCCAAACTGGTGAGGAAACATAACTGAACAGATTCACAGTTCACCATGCAGGTTCAGTCCAGACCTGAAGAACCCAGATCTGTGTGTGTGTGTGTGTGTGTGTCAGCATGAGGAGGAGCTTCCTCAGAACCTGCGTCCTGCTGCTTCGGGGGACAAGAGTCTCTCTAAATCAGCTCTGAAGAACCAGAGGAAGAGGGACGCCAAGAAAGCTGCTAAACAGGTAAACCGACCAATCAGATGGATTCACATGACGTCTGTTACAAATGCTACCGATCATTAAAGTATTGTCAGTTATAATCTGATAATTTTTTAGTGTAGCTGTTGTTATTAATATAGCTGCTGTTGTAAATAACATTGCAGCTGCCATTGCTTTACATTTTCTGTATGTGGAGTTGTACTTTGATTGCTGTGTTCTCTTTCATCCTGCTCTTACCCTACCCCCCCGCCCCCCTATATTTTCTTTTTTTCTCTCTCTACCCAACCGGTTGAGGCAGATGACCGCCCACCAAGACCCTGGTTCTGCCTGAGGTTTCTGCCTGTTAAAAGCCAGTTTTTCCTTGCCACTGTCGCATAGTGCTTGCTCATGGTGGAATTGTTGGGTCTGTAGATATAGAGTTGGCTTGAACTTGCTCTATATTTACAAGTGCTATGAGATAACTTTGTTATGATATAGTGCTATATAAATAATATTTGATTTGATTTGATTTGATTTGAATTCCCAGGTGCATCCTCAGGTTTCTCCCCAGCACAGAGTACTGATTTCCCAGGTGCTTCCTCTGGTGTCTCTCCCCAGCACAGAGTACTGGGGTGCTTCATCAGGTCTCTCCTTTGCACACAGTACACTCAAAAAAATCAACTAGGGGATGTGTTTGATTAGTTAAGTAGAAATATGTTTGCATTACATGAATTTATCATGTTTATGCTCATTAAATGATTTGTTCTTGTTTGTTGCACATGGTTAATAGAAAATTCAGGTGAATTAAATTCATACATGTCAATCTGATGAGAATGAGGTTAATCAAAACAATGGCTCTAATATACTCAGCTACTGCGCATGCGCCACGCCCTTGACCGGATGCAGATTAGGAAGAAGCGGGAGCTACGATTTTTGGGATGTTTCATGGATGATAAGTACCCGTCTGGCACATGCTGCACAGAATCGTTTGACATCCTAAACTTTACCTGTAAGTAATTAATAAATATATGCATTAATTTATTTAGTTCAATGGGGTGAGCGTTAAATAGTAGTTTGACATGTATGAGACGTTTTTTCTGTTGGATACATTTCTCACTCGTTTTCAAAGTTAAGCTAGCTTAACTTTGCTATGGCTATATTTCATATCTCTGCATGTAAAAACTGCTATTGAACTGCGGTTCTGAAAGGTTAACCTGCAGCCAGGCTTGTTAGCAGTATGTACAATGACAGAGACACTGTGTACGGAGGGTGCTAGGATGTAATAGTAACCACTGTGTGTGTGGTTATATTAACATTAGCAATACTGTCCGCCATTTTGTCTAGAGAAGCTCACGCATAGCGCAAGACTTATCGGTGGGCTCGCGCTCTGTTTACTGCCGGATGTTCATGTATGAGGATGACGGCATTTGGTGAAGTTTTCCAGCAAGAGCCCAGGCTAAATAACGCTAACATTAACGTTAGTTTGAAATCGGATGGCAGGGGTTTGGAGCTGTATTTTAGGGAAGGTACCGTTAATGTTTGGAAAAATGTGGCTTGAAATCCTTTCTTTAAAAAACTAATCAAAACAGAAGCTGTGGTAAGGAAGTCATGTAGGCTGCTGGACTAGAGGTATTTTAATTCCCATGTATTTTGTAGGGGAAGTAGTAACATGAGGTAAAATGAAGTTAATTTGTAAAAAGTAACAGCAATGCTTTTTCTGCCTCTGCAACATTACATTAGACTTGATTATGAGTATGATCGTATCCTTATTTGCTTTTTTGTTTGTCGAGCAAAGAAATCATATTTTGCTGTTTAGAAATACTTTCACTCTTAATCAGGTGTAATATTGCATACTGTTTATTGCTCTGTGCTCCTCTTCATTACAGTCTAGTACCAGTCTTCATAGTGTAGTGCATGTAATCAGTTATATATTTATTCACAATACAAATATTACTTCTGTTGTATATTTTAAAAGTTTTTATATTCTGTTTAACCCGAAATAGATCACAAATTAACCAGTGTCCACGTGCACTGGTTTTTATGCACCTCCTCTACAACACATGGTAAGTTAATATTTTTTGATCTGTTGGCATACGTTCACATATTAAAAATTTTAAGGAGTAGTGTTTT
>JAVQJF010035167.1:0-20795 GCA_036023855.1 Gadopsis marmoratus | reverse complement strand
GTGTGTGTGTGTGTGTGTGTGTGTGTGTGTGTGTGTGTGTGTGTGTGTGTGTGTGTGTGTGTGTGTGTGTGTATTCAGTAAAAAGGTGTCGCTGCCCAATGACTGTACTTTTGTTTTTCACTTACTTGAACTCCCTTTTTACAGTCAATAAGATTGATCACTGCGAAAATACTGAGAGAAACTAAAAAGGTATGATTAAAAAGGTTATAGTCATGTTAGTTTAGGTTTAGGAACTTTGCAACCAAAGGATTCATGTGACAACAACAATTGCAGCCCATGCAAGCGGTACCTTGGTTCTGGGCAAAGTGTGGTCCACCGTTGAGCTGGCTCTGGTTGTGGGCTACGTTGGGCTGACCCGTGACGGACGAGGGTCGGCGGTACGGCAGTGAGCCTCCCACCTGCTGCTGGTTTTGGGGCGGCTGCACCGGGCGGTTCATGCTGTAAAACTGAGGAGCACCTGGGACGAGACACCGCCAGGGGGCAGCAAAGACTCATTTAATGAGGGTGGGAGGGGGAGGAGTTTTACTTTTCACCCCTCTGACACTATACGATTTGTCTCCTGTTTAGAATGCAAATGAAGTTTAATAAAACTTGAGTTGAAGCCAAAACAAAGTTAGTGATAATTCCTTGCAGAAACCGTCACAAAATGGCAAGAAACCAACTTGTGTAATAGATTCCTAAGTTACGTGTCTACTTCCATTTTTCAGCCAAATCTGATTTTGTGAAGAGAAATGATTAGTGGGCTGAATAATAATAAAATAATCAATTATTCATCAATATTAACATTTGGCTAAGAGTGTTAACCGTCTACCCTCAACAGCAGCAATGCACGTTGATTGATAATTACAATATCCAGCCACAGAACTCGCACACAACAGAAAAAAAGGACAAATAAATACACACAGACGCACTTCCCCACATGGCTCATGCATTATACATCATCAACACAGACACGCAGCTGATGCTGCGAGGTAGGTGGCACAACAGCTGCACACTGGCAGGACTATCGGGACATTTGATAATCCAGAGAGTTGATAAAAATTCTACTCTCACATAGCCCTTGTGGTTGGTCCTCTTTGCTTTCAGGCCATAAACGAACAGCAACAGAGTCCGCTTGGAAGTGGACCGTGACTCTTGTGAAAATGAAATGCTAATTTTGAATCAATATACTGTAAACCCAAGTTAAAATCCTAGGTATCCCACTGACATATTTAGTTTGATTTCATCGTTTTCAGTTAAAATTAACTGGGACTCAACAACCAATAATATAGATTTAAACATTAACATTCTAAGAGAAACCTTTCAACTTCCGAGCAGTCGGCAGGCAGAGCAAAGGGTCAGACAACACCACTGAACATCCAGGGTGACGACATGCCATGTGGATGAACACATCTGGGTCTTGCAAGCAGGAGGATGCATGTCAGGGGAGGCGGGATGGGAGGGTGTCAAGTGGCGTTTGTGAGCTTCTCCCACCGGGTTACACTCACCTTGTGCAGGGTTGCTGTAAGTAGCGGGGCCTGTGCCAATGGGGGCCTCAGAGGCAGGAAGCTGGGGAGGGGGTGGGGGTACAGGTGGAATCTCTACAGGGGTGCTGGGGGCCTGTGGGGGGCCGTCTAGGGTGCAAGTAGGGGGTCCAGGGGTGGTAGTATTGTTGGGGGTAGGTTTAGCTGGGTTGGATGGGGCTGGGGTGTCAAAGGCAGTCAAAGAGATAAAAGGAAGGAGAAAAAAGATAGGTGACGGAGGTCAAGACAAGATAAGAGTGAGAAGGGAGGAAAGGATTCCAGGTAATCCAGGGTTCCTACACATTCTCATTTCAATTAGCAACAGATTTCCCACCTAAAGCATGTCGGAATCCTGGATCCTGAACAACCATTAGTCAAGTTAAGTTAGTTTCAGGCACACAAAGATCATCTGCACAAAGCTGAAACAGGAAGCAGGCGTTACCTGGGAAGGCGGTGGGCGGGGCCGGGGTCGGCACGGCGATGGGCACGCCAACGCTGCCACTGCCGCTGTTCTCCCGGCTGCTGCTGCGACTGCTGCTGGGGTGGCTGCCTCCACTGCTCCCACTGCTGGTGGTGAGTAGGGCAGCAAACATGTCAGAGCACAAACACGCAAACGCGCTCTGTCACACCGCCGTGCACTCCAATGGCTTCTAATGGAAGATGCACCTTTGTGGCTAAGATTGTGCTGGTTGAATTCCTTTTCACAGTCAAAAGGAAAAAAGCTTATATTTGAAAATGTAATACCTGCTTTTTCAAAACATCGCTTCACATATGGCCCTTTTAAAGACCAAATAGTTGCAGGAGCCACAGGAACTAAACTCAGGAACTAAACAGCATTCTTTAAACCATGAAGCAAATAAGCTCCCTTGTTGTGTGAACAGAGTGGTACACAAGGTTAGGCCATTACAACGCCTGTAGTCGCACAGGTAAGGTTCTTAAGTTCCTGAAATGGTTCCTGGGCCCCTGGAAAAGCTCCCGCGGTGGAAACGGGCTACTGCACAGATCACTTACTTTAAAAACTCTTTAATTTCTTTCTTATCCCGCCTTGTAATCCGGTCGCAAAACTGGATGTGCAACCAGCCTGGAACAATGTAGTTCAGGTAAGCTGTGTTCAGCATGTTGTGGTCGCTGTTTCTCAGATTATTAATGTGGCACCCTCAAGAGCATTGATGTGTTAGCGTGAGCTGTTATGCCTTTGAAATGTCTATGTCACAGCGATTTAAAAAATTAAAAAAAATAAAAAAGCAGCTGGAAGCCTCCACCAAGGACACACAACACAGGTGACGCAGTAGTGACACATTGACAAAGACAAAGGTATGCCACGCTGGAAAAGCAGAAAGCATCAAGACACATGGGGCAGACCTCTTTTGTACGACGGAAGAGAGCAAAATGGCTGAGAGATGAAGAAAAATGAGCTGTGGATGGAGCGGTGCAGCTAAAGACTCGTGCTGAGAGGAGAGTCGGGGAAAGTTATTTTGTCCATTTCCGGACCATTAGTATTAAAAACATTTGGCCAATAGATGGGGCGCAGTGACGAAAATTTTCCACGTTGCTTTCCACCCCCAAACCCTTGCTTTTAACTTCTGTCACGGCAGACAGGAGAATCTATGAATATCTCTCCGTGTTTGGGATGAAAGGGTCTCGTCTTGGGAGATGAGCCGACAGGACTGTGGGGGGGTGACGCTGCCTATTTAATGACAATTACCATAGGAGCCTGCGTCTAGTCGTGCTAAATACAGCTCTGACTCTCTACCTCGTCCTCATTTCCTTGTATGAAAGAAGGTGGTCATACAGGTGAGGGATTTCCAAAATTGACTGAGAATCTGAGAATTCTCTGCACAAAAAGGTAATTGTTGGTCAAACTTGTGAGTTTAGGTGGAATAAAAAGGAGGAGGAAGCTAAAGTGATTACACTTTCCACGAGGAGTCATTTCAGAGAGGAAAAAATGGGAGAGGCATGTTCACAGGAGCTGGCCCGCACTTCACGTGTAGGAGAGGAGAAGAAGAAAGGGGGAGGTGGTAGAGGAAAAGAGGGCGTGTTTAAGAAGTGTAGAGAGGCATGCTGGGAAGGGGGAGGGGGGGTACCTGTACGTGCGGTTCCTCTGATTAACAGATGCAGTGCGTGCAGGGCTCTGCTGGGGGTGCGCCATGTTGCGCGTCGGGCTCGAGACGTAGTCGTTAGGGACAACGGGTGGACGCACCGGCTCAAGCGTCCTATAGGGGGAGTGGCGCCTGCGAGAGGGTCAGGAGGACAGGAGTCGTAGGGAGAGGGGGGCATCCACAGAGAAGTGTAGGGGAGGGGAGGAGGAGGAGAGCAAGAAACAAGTGCAAACTTAAAAAAAATGGGGTGTGACAGGTGGTGAACATCGGGGTTGGCTGGGGCGAATCCACAGGTGTTGTCGGGCGGAGTCAGGACAAAACACTACCGCTGCTGTCGGCTAAAAATCACACTTCCACAACATCTACACTCTACAGTCTCATCTGCAACATGGTGATTTGTGCTTTCCAAACACTCACTTTATCACATTCTGCCTTAACCGCAAGTGTGTTTATGATACTTAAGGGGGCCAAGAACATTGCTATGGGTCCTTTGCTGAACAGACAGGTGTGTGTGTGCGCGTTTTTTAAGCATATCTTTTGTTGTATTGTCTTGCTGTTTTCAGTGCAAGTTATCCTGAAATAATACAATAAAATGTTTCAAGGGCCCTAAAGTCATGTTGGTTTCAATTAAATTCCCATCTGTCCTGTCAAAGTTGCTCTGAACAAGAATGTGAACCCCTGCCTACATATTCTGAACTAGAAACCTGCAAATTCATTTTATAAAAAAAAGTGTTTTTTTAACTCGACAGCAGCGCTATGCTAATGGTGTCCTCAGTTTAAAAAAAAAAAAAAGGGGGGGGGGGGACATAACCCTGAGAGTTATTGATCTGGGCCTGAAAAGATGTACAGGCATGTAAATTTCCCAGCAGACACAGTGGGGTGACCCATCTCTGAGCGCTGTTGCTATGGAAAAATGTTGCTATGAGGAATATGGGGCAGCCAGGAGTGGGCGGGCTGGATCACAAACACACAACTGAAAGTAAATTTGAAAAAACAAAGAGGAAGTTGAGTAAAAGAAGAGAAACAATAAATAAATTAAATTTAAAAAAAAAAAAACACAAGTAAGATGTCTGCCTGTAGCCACAGGCTGCGGCAGAAAGTGCATCATGGCGGGTTGGAGCTGTGGCTGATTGGCATGCGTCTTGAAGGGACAGAGGCACAAACACACACACACACACACACACACAACAACACACACCTCTGGAGGTCAATATGAAGGGGTGGACACACTCAATCACTCCAAACCTCAGACAGAGGGGGCTGACGTACACAGACACACACACACACACACATTTGAAGACAGAAACAACAAACCCATAAAGGTCCCACGGGTGACAAGAACACAACGTTTATGTATAGTACTAGCAGAGTCCCTGTGGGATACGAGACACCTTCAACAGTCAAACAACAGAAAACAGAAAAATCTTACAGACAAGATAAGAACTAAATAACAGGGATTCCCATTAACTTTAGCCTCATCATTAACACAGACAGACACACCATCAGGGTGAGAAATGACACACTATTGGCCAAATGCTGGTAATTTCGATACATCTGCTCGTGTATTAGTCAGACTCTAATACTTATGGATCGTCATGCAAGTAAAGTGAAGTCAAAACACAACACCATCCAGCTGATAGCTGCTGGTAATTTCTCGCCCTGATTAGCGCCGCCACGAAGAACAGTTGAGTTTCCGACGGTGACCTTTGCGATAACGTTCCTCCTGTGCCCTGGCATTAGACAAAATGCCAATAAAAGGTTGACGACTAGGAGCTCTGAGAGCGCGCCAACCTGCACAAAGGGCTGTTAAAACCCCGGCTCAGCTACAAAAGAAGGGACTTCCCAGGACCAATTACATGCCGCTTTTTATTGTATCAAACTGCTTGCTGAAATTTGCCCGTTTCATGTTTCAAGCAGCCTTTACTTCTGTGGAATGTCAAGCGTTTTTACACAGTGTGGATGTGCGTTTAGTATTGACATCTCACTGCAGGAAGACTCGCTGGCAGGCCTCTGCACCTTCTCAATGGACTTTGCATGTTGTCAATGTATTTGTGTTAGTTTCCTTCCACAGTCCAAAGACATGCAAGTCAGGTGGCCTAGAGACTCAAAGCTGACCACAAATGTAAATTTGTCTCCAGCTGCTTTCCCATTGGACTAAAATCTATTTATTTTATGCCACACGGGTGGCATTTCAATAAAATAGTAAATATCACGCATAAACAAATGTTTGGAAGTGCTGCATCCATGAAGGTACAAGAACTAGCTCAATGTTTATGTCCTGCTGTGTAATAAAACCTTTGGGTGTCACAAAATAAAATAAAAAGGAAGTCAACCAGTTTTCTGAAACTGAAGAGGGAACATGCAGCTTGACATAGCAAGAGCGCTGACAACTGGATGTCTCAAAAGCTAGCGAACGTCTTTGATCAGATAGTTATGGTACTTGTATGGTTGTCTAGAACACATTTACATGAACGCCGACTTTGTATCGAGAAATTTTAACCTACGCTTGTTCTTCGTCAAGCAAGCGCAGCTGTTCTCCCTGCGTCTTGCAAATTCTGTCTCCAGTATTTGTTCATGTTGATTTATTTCCAAACAAACGTTTGTTTTAAGCAGCAAACATTGATGTTCCTTTTTCCAGCCTTGCCCCCAGAAGAGGATCAAGCATGTACAGATGATGAGTGAATGAATCAAACTGTCTGATGCCATTGCTACTAGATATTTAAAAAAAAAAAAAAAAAAAAAAGGTATGTGCAATATTTTGGCGTGAGAGAAACCATAACAGAGTCAAATCTCAGCATGCAGTTTGGTGTGAAAATCTCTCCTGCATAAAGAAAGAAAGGAACAAATGAGGTCGAGAAGCTTCTTAGAAAAAGGTTTCACCAGTGCAGATGAAAAGCCAACACAAAGAATACCACTGCGATGAGAACTGACACTGAAATGCCTTTTAAAGCACCCCAAGGATGCTAATTAAACGAAGAGGTAAAGGGGTGATGATGAAACTGGGGAGAAACCAGGTCCATCTGAAGGCCTTGTTACTTTCCCAAAGGCACAAAAACACGGCTACATTCAGCTTCTTGCGGACACAGCGTTGCACTTTTTATGGCTATCTGGACAAGCGTCGAGGCGTCTGCACCGTTACATACCCATGGGTCCCTTTCCCTGACATGGGCGGACTGGGGGGCTTCTGTGTGGGTGGGTTGGTGCGAGGGAGTGTGCCTCCTCCTCCGGCCTTCATGTTCTGAGCACTGGCCTATATGAGGAGAACGTGGGTGCAGAAATCTGTTGGTTAACCACACGACTTCCGAGACAGGTAAATTAAAACATGTAAATGAAAACAATCACAACAGGAACCTGTCTTTAAAAAAAAAAAGGAGCTGTCTGACATTTTGAGAGTCATACTTAATCACTTTCTGGCCAAGTTAGATGAGAAGATGGATACCACTCCCATATCGGTCTGTTCAATGTGAAGCTGGAGCCAGGAGACAGCTTAGCTTAGCATAAACACCGTAAACAGGGGGAAAACAGCTAGCCTGGCTGTCAAAAGGTAACGCATCTAAAGCTCACACGTTACATATGGTTAAGACACACACAATAGAGCGCAAAGGCAACATAAACCCCTTTAAAAAACGGCAGCTTTTGCAATGTTTGTTGACTTTTTAAACTGGTTAAACATGAGAAATATCATTGTAATGAGCGAGCTTTGGAGGTGCTGGTAGGCAGATTTCCAGTCTTTACGCTATGCTAGGAGTCTCCAGCGTCACATTGAACAGATAGAAATGAGAGCAGTATCGATCGACTCTTCTCACTCTCGACCAGAAAGCAAAAAAGCTCGTTTCCCCAGAATGTATAACTAATCTTTAACAGCAAACAACAACAAAAGCAAAAACAGACGACGCACAGCAGTTCAAACACAACTCAGATACCACAAGAAATACCTTCCTCACTTGAGGGTCTTACTTTGAAAGTCTTACCTTAAACCTTTGCAACCACTGCGGTTGATTATAAAGACAAAATTAGGCAAGCAGAAAGAGAGCGAGAGAGAGGGAAGAAATCAGAGAATTAGTGTGTGGAGGAGAAAACCAATCGTTCATACATGTGGTACATAAAGCCAAGCTGGTTAGGTTCAGGCAAGAATGACTCAGTGTTCGAAAATCTGAGGGATTTCTTCTTTGAGACCTTTGTAAGCGATTCAATTTGCTGGAAAACAAGCTTCTCTTTGTTCCGAAGGTCAGTGGGAAACCACTTTCATCATTTAAATAAAAAAAAAATCTATATATATATATGATCAGTGCACAGGAACCTGTTAGCAGTAGCAGGTGACAGCTTTACAGCAACGGAAAGCATATTTAGCAGAATTTACATCCTGGGTTTCTCACCCTGGTGAAAAGCCAGAGTCATCGATTTTGTTTTCCTTGCATTACTTGTCAGTGAAACCCAATAGTGATTGTTTGACCTCTAAAAACTGCCCTTTCCATTAGATTGTCTGCAGTGAATAACTGCCATTAATCCCACAACACAAACACAATCCCATTTCTGACTACACAGTACTTCCCCCCCAAAAAGCAAAGCTTCATTAAATAAGTTGTGTTTGTTTTTCTACCCAAGTTGTTTTTATTATGATCATTTTCTACCCCATAATTATTTATAAACCTCGGGTAGGAAACAGTAGCTCTATAGCAAGTTAAAAACATTTTTCTATTACCTATCTTGCCGGCCCCTGGTGAAAATGTCTGTTTCACTCACCAATAGCCATTTTCCATTTGCAGCAGTGAGTCATCCACACAATTAAGTCTAATTGATCAAATGAAGGGGAAAAGAAAACAATGACCACCTTGACTCCATGGCCCATATCGTCTAGCATGCTGTAGTCGACGGGCTTGCGGATGTAGCGCACAGGCCTCTCGGGATTGGCTGGGGCGATGATCTTGTGCGTGCGGGACGTGTTCTTGTTGGTGGTGAGGATGCCAATCTCTCGCCGGGCTACCTTCTCTTTGTGGATGTCCACCGTCTGAGGAGAGGAGGCAGAGGACAGGATATGTTCTTTAATTTCATGCATTTCATTTTTTTATTTATTAAATACACTGGTATGTTCCTGCGTAATTCTTAAAACCCTGTTGTGTCTTCATTATGAGGGGCAGGTGTTTCACACTCATGCATAATTTAAGTTTTTCACCTACAAGTTCTGTTGCAAAAAATCCTGTCCCAATTGACAAAGTATCATTAGGGTGTTCAGGTTTATAGGATAACATTTGAATGTATCTTTTAAAACACAGTCTTTGACTTCTTTCAAACATTATTCTCGACAGGTGAGCCAAAAAGCTAACTTGAGTCATGTCTGCACGCGTGTTGCCGACCTGCGAGATGTGGTTGATGGAGGACTCCATGCGGCGGAGCTGCGACGCCTGGATGTCGAGCATCTGCAGGACATTGTTGGCCAGCGTGTTGATCAGGTAGGCTACGCTGGCCAGAGACTGGGTGGTGTAGTTCTTGGTCTCCTCCAGCGCCCTCTGCTTGTCTGGAGACTGAATGAAAGAAAGGAAGAGAGTGGAGTGTGACAAGAAAACAAAGAGATATATATTTGCATTTCATAGTGTGCAAGGAAGCAGCCTGTCCAGAGCCATCTACACTGAGTGAGGAGGGCGAAGGAAAGTTTGAAAATGTTGTGTTTGACCTTTGACCATACGCTCATCCTAACATAGTATTCCTGCACATGTGTGGTGTGTGATGAATTTCTCATTATTTTAAAAATATAAAATTCACCCATCGAACCAGCTTAAAATGGACCTTTGTTCCAGAAGAAGGCTGGCTGTCAATTATTTCTTGGAGACTTCCGTTTCTTTCTGTGGGTATCAGTGTTAGGGTGGCAACTAGTAATTATTTTCATTGAGTAATCTGCCAAATATTCTCTTGATGAGTTAATTAGTCTATAAAATGTCAGAAAAAAGTGGGGAAAAAACCCACTCCCCAACCCAAAATGAGATCATCAAATGAATCAAATGGTTAGCCTATGCATCGGAAGAAATTAAACCTGAGCGCAATTGTTGGCAGCAGAATGGAGGAAAACTGCTGCTTCAAAAAGGGTTTCAGTGCCAAGAAGTAACTTCTTTTTTGTGGCATAACAAAAACTAAACCTTAATGGCAAGTAATACAGCTGCAGCCAGCCAGTGTGAAAGGAGACTTCGGAGGCAGTTGGTTTGGGCACATCAACAGGAGCATCAGCTAATGTTTCTGCTGGGAAACTGAACTGACTGACACGGCGTGTATCAGCAAGCAAGGGTGACTAACAGAAAACGAGCACTTAATTAAAACAAAAACAAAAGAAAACAACTACTACTACTAGAAATCAATTTATCATCAGTCATTTTTCAAGCAAAAAAACAAAAAACAAAATGCCAGGAACGTCCACATTAAATCAGCTTAAATTTGTCTTATGAGGCAGTAAACTGATTATTTTGGAGTTTTGGAATGTTGTCACACAAAACAAGCCACTCGAAGTTTTCCACTAACAGTGATGTACTTAATGGAAGGAAAATGAGATGACTCTACAATTAAACTAATCGTCAGTTGGAGCCCTAAGAAAACAAGCCGTTTGTAAATTAAGGAGAATAATTAAAGAGTGCCTCACTCCTAATTTCACTGTTTTAAACAAACTAGAGCTGAGGCAATAAATTGACCAATAGATAATTAGCCAACAACTACTTTCATATCCTATCAATCATTGGTGGAATTGTTCAAGCCAAACAGATGGAAGATTTGATGGTTCCTGCATCTCAAGTGCGAGGACTGAATTTGGGGTCACGGGCTGGTGATGCGACAAATCGAGCCATGTCAAGGAAATCTGCTACGGGGCATTTTTCACTATTCTCCGAGTGTAACTGATAATGGAAGTGATTACATACTAAAACAAAACCATTCATTATCTATTTTCAACCCAGCATGCACTTCCTTCCGTGGGCACAACAGAGCAGCAGGCTGATTACAGAACACTCTTGGCCACAGCAGCTTTGTTTTGGGTCGTGGTTAGATTTTGACTGATTAATTGGTTTCATTTGATCTCTTCAATTTAAAATTACAGCTATGCTGCAAGAACAAATTGTCAGGAGAGCCCAAAAAAACAAACAAACAAAAAAAGGGGCTTCCTATGTATTTGTTTTTATTTCTGTTGCAGTCCCAAGAAATCGATTGACTGACGTATCGCATTTAAATCAAGAAGTGGGAAGAGTCCCGCTACGTGTTTGCACCCAGTCCGTGTCACGCTGTTAGATTATGTACTCCACTTCTGTAAAACACAGTAGATGCCAGCTGAAGCCGAATAAAGATAAAGTACTGCTATAAAAGCTACAAGCAGAGGTGTCCCCACTAGTTGAAACAGCAGCACCAACCTCAGTGGTAATGTGTCCATTCTGTTTCGTGTGAAACAGAGTGTGCACGTGATGCAGGATACATTTCTGTTGGAATCACAATCCAATCCAACAAATCATCAGGCAAACAAATAGCATCATGTAAAGGACTGTGGAGGGTGCAGCAGCGCTGGAGTATGAGGACAAACAGGTTATGTGGCAAAAGTCATGAGTGGAGCTGGAACTGCTACCTGCAGGGCAGAAAAGAGACACCTCTGGGCCACGCTTGCTAATAGATATACAATATTGTGTTCGATATTGTATATCCTCTCCAGATGGATGCATGGACCGTTACTTTCCTAGTCACAGTAACATTTTATATGCCATAGGTTAGGGGCTGAAGATAAAAGTTAAACTCACCCTATTAACCGCCTAGTTGGTGACATTTATCTCCTGATACCAATGCCTCAACTCAGGCTTTAAGCCGATTACAGATCCTTTTCCAAATCAACACTGTGTGGAACTCGCTGGAATCATTTATGCAAAAATGGTTGCGACACCTAAAACTGACAGAGGAAGCACTGAATTACGCGTCACTGATGAGGAAACTACATTTAATATTGATCGGCCGCAGCTGGCTGATACCCAATCTGCTTAATAAGGCCAGACATCGACCTAGCGGATCATATCGGTGCATCCCTATTGGCGAAGTCATGTATAAGGCAAAAAACAAACTACTACCTGAAAGTATTCAATGGCTGTTTAAAATGACTAGAGAGGAATATGCATGGTTAAAAAACAAAAGGGTCAGCGCCAACGTAAAAATAAAATCACTGTATTTCTGTTAAAGGGCTGGATTTATGGAAGAGGAATTGTGTGTTTAAAAATGTTTTGATATAATTTAATGGACAAATAAAACTGTTTCATCACAATGTAATGTGGGCATTAGTATAGTAAGGAGTGTGTCAAATGTGTTCGGTGTTTCGTTTGATGTCAAATGTGTTTTGTAAAAACTGTAAAACATTAATTATTTTCTGTTGTTGCCTTATTTCCTACTATACTGTTTTGTAGGGAGTAATTATATTTTTGTTGTTTTGTTCCCTATTTTCCAAAATTGTAATGATTTACAGACAGGGATGGATATTAGTACTAGCCACCAGCCGATCGCTGGCAAAATATGAAAGTCGCTGGTAGATTTCAGACACAAAATAGTGGATTTATTATCGAGCGGCTGGTGAATTTGAACACTTATCTGTCTGGTTGGGAGATGTTGACATTTTAAACGGTTCATTTCCCACCGTGTTTACAGAGCGAACTCAATTTCAAACATGCAAGATACAATGTCATTCATGTTCTACTAGCTGAAAATGTTTGTAAAAAAAAAAAAACCTTGAGTGACTTTGGGAAGAAAGTCATCCAACTATTTTTCTTATGCTGGGTAAAATGCAACTAACAGAAACTAAGCCTCGGAATCTGATGCCTATCCTCTCACTATGACTCTTCCCAAATACAACCCACACCTGAATGAAACAAGCCGACTTTATGAAGACAGAATAACTCCTGGAACGCACGAAGCATCAGACTAACGCTTTCAAGAAGAAGGGTGCAACATTCTGCAGATTTCCTCTCTTGTGAAAACCAACTAACAAGTTCAACAGGTGTCCATTCCAACGTGACTAATCTTACAAGAAATCTGGCTTTGGGATAGGAATGGCAGGGCAAAGATTAAATAAATTAGGGCAGAGGGAGAAACGTATCCCACTAAATACCCCACACATACACATCTGTCCAACTGATCTACAAGTGGTAATACCCATCTGACAGCAGCTGGGAAAAGCTTGCAGGGTGAGGAGAAACCAGGGCAGCCTGCCAGACAGAAAGCTGCCAAAATCCAAGGGCCTCTGCCACCTTCTCCTTCATGGGGCAACCTGTCAGACCTGATCGGCCCTGTTCATCAAGGATGTCAGATTTCAGGATCACGCCTCGTCAAGACCTCTCGCAGCCAACGCTGTTGCCCGAAACGCAGCCCCTGTGTGGCAACGGGCCTGTAAGCGGTTGGATGAGCCAGAGACAAGTAACGACCAACGGCTGTCAAAGTGAGATCACACCTGCGGAATATTACAAAAGCTCTGAATGGGCTCGATTGCACGGACACACACACACACACACACACACACACAAGCCAAAATGCTGTGCAAATTAACCTCTTCTTTCACCATCATTCCCAACCTGAAGAACGCTATTTGAACGAAGATAAGAAGTCATTGACGTAGAGGCTACTAACTGAGTATTTGCAGGGGTTAAAAGCCATAAGCTACCGTGTACTATGTAGCTGTAGCAGGGTTCCAGCCCATCATAAATCAGTGTTGGTAATATCATCACGGCGGTTTATCTTCTGTCAACCAAAACTCGTAAGAGATTAATCTGGCTCGACATCGCGCCCTACATCTCCGGCCGGTGGCTGATCAGCTGGCTGCCGGCAGAGGCAGCGATTGATCCCGCGGAGAGCAGAGATATTGATTTTCACGGTGCCTGTTGTTTTTTTGTTTTTTTTTTCGGTTATTTAGACCGTGGATGATGCCGAGGAGCTGGGCTAGCAAGCTACCCGGCTAACGCGGTAGCCCACGGTGGACGTACAAGTCACACGCAATGTTACGTCGATGGAAATACGAACCTATAATGCAAGGTTGCGCGGGACTGACAAATTAATATGTTAATCATCTGATAAAGTGCCATGACAGCAGGTTGCCTTTGCTTTGGCCGAAGCTAGCTAGCTAACACGGCTGAATCACATCGGCAGCGTTAGCAACAGCTACCCCCTTAGCATCAGCTCGCCCCGCCGTGGTGTCGCCAGTCAAACCAAACTACGCCGTCCTTTCTTCCACACATGTGACAGTCTACCTGGACATAGTTGCTCTCGCAGTACTCCGCGACTCTTTCCAAATTGGTGAAGCTGTCTAGTAGTGCGCTTCGTCCTGCTGGAATCTCCTCTTCCAGAAGCATTTGTAGCTCCGCCATTTTCACATCTTTAGCGGAGCGGTGTGTGTGTGGGCTCGCTGGCGCCGCTGCGGTCGTGTGCGGCACTACAGGGCTCTCCCAGCAGCTGGTGGAGAGCAGGGGTTCCCAAAATGAATCATGTTTTAAAACTGAAATGCATTACTCCCAATTGGTGAAACGACTTTGTGGTTACGTGGCTCGCAAAAAAAAGCTCCTTAAATGCACGTAATAGGGTTACTGTATCCAAATGTTTTATTAGTTTTTAGTTATCTAATATTGCACTTTCACACTCAGTGAATAAAACACTTGTAATAAATATAAGACTATATTTATCTCCTTAGGGTGGTGCCTTTTTTATTATTTTATCTCTCCAGCTCTACAGGCGCAGTTACACAGCAGCAGGCCTGGCTCTTGCTCAAGGGCCCTTCGGGAGCACAGGCATTAGCTGATAATGGGGCCTCTGTAGTAATTTCAATCTGTTAAAAACGTTCACGTGCAGGCTGAAAGCGGATTTCTAACAACAACAAATGTCTTTATCTGATGCAGGAAACTTGCTCGTTTGGGATGCTCAAAAGACATTCAAGGAACACTTTGAAAGCACATCAGAGCTCAATGGGAAAAAAAAAATCATGTTGGATATCTATACTGATATGGACTGGGTAATCTGATAGGAATGAAAGGATGCCACATCATTTGATGGAAATTAAATTATCAACCTACAGAGGGCTGAATTCAAAGATGCTCTGAAAGAATGATGCAGCAGGCTAGTACATTTTGCCTTAAATGTCACTGCAGCAACTCAAAATGGTCCTCAGTAGTTTGCATGGCCCCCCACGTGCTTGTATGCATCCCTGACAACGTCGGGGCTCCTAATGAGACTACGGATGGTGTCCTGGGGTATCTCCTCCCAGATCTGGACCAGGGAATCATTGAGTTCCTGGACAGTCTGAGGTGCAACTAGTGCAAAACTAGTGAACAGTCAGAAAAGATGCGGAGGGGAAACCATATCAGTGGCCTCCACCTGTAAAACCATCCCTGTTTTGGGGGTCGTCTCATTGTTGCCCTTCTAGTGCACCTAGTGAAACGTATTAACCCCCTCTGCTACTTAACTGACCAGATCAATATCCCAGATGTTTAATTGACTTGATGCTATACTCTGCTTAAAAACGGTTCCTTTCATTTTTTGAGCAGTTTGTTTATTTATATATATATATATAAAAAATGGAAAGAATGACACAAATACACACACAAACCATTAAACATATTTAATAATATGGAAGATGCAGGAATTAACTGTCTAAATGTCATGTGGGTCATTATAATAGCCAAACAATTCCCATGCAAATCTTGACTCAAGGCAGTTGTACTAACAATTATAGAAAAACTGCTGGCAGCAAAAGTTGTTTTTCCTCTACATCAGAGTATTGAGTAGTGAGTTTCCCACCACTAACAGGTGGAGTTTTTCAACAAGTGCAAATCTGACCTGCGAACAGACAAGGTAATAATGTGCTTAAGGCCTCAGATTACTTACTGTACAGTAAAAAGCACCAGAAAGACAACCATGGGAACATGTGGTCGTGCAAATTGTTTGAAAAAGACTGTACATAAAGTGTTGGAAAATGCCTTCAATAATGATGCAAATGAAGTGTTTAATTCCAAAAAAGTGGCAACTACCATAACGTAGTTTAAAAAGACATAAGTCAAACGTGAGCCATGGGTTTCTCTGACAGAAGGGATGCTCAAAATTCAAGAAAGACGTTGCTGATAATTCTTTTAATTAAGTCTGGACTCTTCAGCTCGTCTTCTAGACTAGTTCTGGCTTCGTCTGCTGACGGTGATCCAGGTTTCGTCCTTGGGTGTGGATACCAGCTCAGATCTGACCTCCACGACCTGTCCCTTCAACTGGTGAAGCTTCAGCTGCCGCACCAACGTGCTGAGCAGGACAGTAGCTACAGTGTAGGCGAACCTATGAACGATATCCCAAAACGCAGTGAGTTAGTCCAGACTATCCAATTCGACTCGTGCCCCAAAACAGAATGGTCAAAGTTAAATTAGCTTCTTTACATCTCCAAGGAGCTAGTGTTGTTTTGAGGTCCATAAATCCGATATTGTTCTCAGTATCATAGGTTCAATCTTTGCTCAGAGGGATAATACCAATTGGACTCAATGCACTTCAGTACGTTGGGAGTCGTGTTTTAATGTTAGTCTTTACCTGAGCTCTGGGCATGTTTGATTCCCTGAGAATCCGAGCAGACAGAAGCTCTTCCTGACTGATTCTTCCTCAAATCGCGCTGGGTCAAACCTGAGGGATGTCACAGGATGATATCGCCACATCAGTAATTATATATGACAAATCAAACTTTAAACCTGAAAGAAAAACCCCACGCTGTGATGCCTCCACACTGTTCTATCCATCAGCATTTGTTCAGTGCATACCAGGAGTTATTCTGTGTTGAAATGTTTTATTTTAGCCACTTTCCCCTCAAACTGCCCGGTTTACTGTACTCCCACGTCAGCGAGTGACATCCGACAATCCCTAAAATGCCCTTTGAGGAATGCCAGAAGAGGACAAAGTGTGCATGTGGGTGTTCAGCGTCAAGACTGGAGCAAGAGATTTTCCAACAAGACTAAGAGTCTACAGTCATGCTAGCTGCTCTATGAGGCTGTACTTGAGCTAAATGCTAAATGTCAGCAGGTTTAATGTTTACCATGTTCGCCATCTTAGTTTAGCATGTTAGCAAGCTAACATTTGTTAGTTGGCGCTAAACACAGAGGACACATGAGAATGTCTTTAGTATTGCAGGTATTCAAAGTGCAAAATTCTGACCTGATGCTGGCGATAGAGGTTAGGGTTCTAAGTAGTTAATAGTCCAGATGCCGCTCCTTAGTAATTTATGGACAGCAATTAAATGTAACTGTATGTGAACCTGTATGGGGTGCTCCAGGTGTCAGAATCTTGCAGGACCACTCCCAAAGCGTAGATGACTAAAGTCTGAAATATGGCAAGAACAAAACGTAAGCATTTTTCAAATATATATGCAATGAAATGTCTTTCTATATTATTTTGTGTTTCTTTTTTAATCTCATTTTAATGCATTTTACATTGTATATAAAGCACTTTGAATTGCCTGGTTGTTGAAAGGAGCTATACAAATAAACCTGTCATGCCTTCCTCCTTTATGTTGGTATTTTCAGTTCTAATATAATTAGTTTTTCTTGCAGACCCAAGAAAAAAAAAAAGTCTACATTTAATTACAAATAGGGACCAGAAAACACAATAACAGAGCATTACATCCAAATTCCCTTTTTCGTTTCCACAATCTGACACTTGTTTAGGATGACTAACATATGCAAATACAACATTTTAACTATGTTATTTGAACAAAAAGACCACACACACAATACATACACACAGGTTTTTCCACTGACACTTTGCATACAAACGATGTAAGGCCTATTGCTGGTCAAACCAAAAGGCACACCATTTCTATTTCACCTGCGTAATTATTGTTTTTCTTCTCAAGGCCTCGCTACAATAAACTTGTCCGATTGTAATAATTTGGTGATGAGCCAAAGAGATATAAACAGACAGACAGAAGGAAACCAGACACCTCTTTGGGAATGACATGTTGATCGACTTTGCCCTCCACTTGCTGAAGCCGAGCTGCGACGGGGGTCAGCTTGGCAGTCCTCACCGTCTCGTTGAGGACCTGCTGGCAGTATCTGTCCAAGGACAGAAAGGTGATAGGAACAAGGTTATTGAAGCCTGAATGTGTCTCAATGTGAAGGATGAAGTCTTGTTAAAATGTCTGACATTTTGACCATTAATTATTACTCTGCCAAATCTGTGTAATTTCATCAGTGTCAACATGTATTACCGTGCCATGTTTGACTAAAGCTGCACCAATGCCACGTGTCTAGTCTGAGATTTTGCATTTGATGGATTAGACGTAAAGACAGGTACAAAGATCCTACCTGAGCTGAGGGATCTTGTCCAAGGTAATTGGATCCGAACCCAAAACCTCATGCAGCTCCTGGTACAGTTTGTCCTGAACTTCCTCCGAGGTGGACAGGAAGCGAAGCGCCCAGATACACACTGCCAAAACACAGCGCTTTACATTTTAGCTTTAGAGATTCATCTGTAAAAGGAGCAATGTGTGTGTGTGTAGGGAGGGGGGGCAGTTGCTATTTATGGACATGCTGACTGTCGCAGGGATCCAAAGGTTTTTATTCCAACATTATATGCACATCAGTGGCTTCATAATGTGGCTCACTAAATTCTTAATTGTTCTTCCCATCTGCCTGATTTGTGAAGCAAAACACTTTTTAACCATAAAGGTAGAGTGATGTCATATTTTGCAGGTAGTTAAAAAAAAAATGCTTAAAAGCCAAGAAAATTTAAATATCTGCTCCAATTAATTTCTTGCTTTTAAGTTTGTAGACAGAAAATTACTTCCTCTGATGCGGAGCTGAGGAGGTTAGTCAATTCATTTTAGAGCCGAAACAATGTTAGTCGATTGATCAAGTATTTTAGAAATTGATTAAAGTTATCTTTCGAGCAGAAACGTCAAACATGTTGCGGTTTCTTCACCTTCCTCCAATGTGAGGATATGATGGCAGTAAACTGAATATCGTTGGGTTTCGCCTGTTGGTTGGGCAAAATGAAGACATTTGAGGATGTCACCATGAGATCTAGGAAATTGTGATTAATCTGGATGAATCAAGAAAATAGCTGGGGATGAATCGTTAGCTGCAGCCCTAAATAATTAGTCAATAGACAGAGAATTGATCTGCAACTGTTTAGATGGTTGCCACTTACAGTTGGCCGTGATGACGCATCCGGCCAAAGTGAAAACCATAGAGTCCTCCATGACCTGGAACAAACAGAAGAGTTCATTTCAGTACTTTTTTTCAGAACTGACAATAGATCTTTCAGTTGTCTTCTGGGTTTTTAAACTACAACTGGTGACTTCATCCTTATTCACCTGTCTTTCTGTGAGGCTGGACTGAAGCAGAGCATCCACAAACACTGTCTGCTTCCTCCGGGCTTTGCTCTCCTTCGCCACCGACAGCAGCACGGACTCCATCTCCGACAGAGCTAAACACCCGGGAAGACGTTCGTTATTTTAAACTATCGTTACTTTTTTCGACAGCTGTGACATGAACGTACAGCTGCCTTACACTCGCGCTGGGTTTACAGGCTACACAGACGGCACCCATCTCACTTTCCAGCCCTTTAGACAGCGTCCAAAATTAACTCGGCCAGTTGCCAAGTCGCAGTAAGTAAGTAAAATCAATAAAAGTCCCCCGAAACACTGTCTGTCCACTGATTAAAGCAATAATACTGAATGGGTTGGTTATACAGTCTTTGTCTGTTTCTAGCCATCTGTCAAAGCTGCTCTACGCACTCAGAGTTGTCTGAGCCTCTGCAAACTTTTCCTCCTGTTTCTCCACAAATGAGCAACGACAGAAGCCCAACACTACTCCTACATGCCAACACACAGCAGGTGTGAGGGGGGCTGAATGGAAAGAAAAATGAAGCCCAAGACAGAACTAGACTCCCTAGACTCAAAAACAACGAGAGAAGGCAGTGGAGTACATCTTACAACTCAAATTGTATCAAGTCAGTTCAGTTAAAGGTGCAAACCTGACTCACCCTTCTCATAATGTCCTTTCCTGCTGGAGCTCTTCTCCAGGGAGCCGTCCAAGTAGCCTTTCCCGATTTCTGACCAGATCTGGCGGACGCCAGCGTCAAGTCAGAAGAAGAGAAAAACAAATCAAAGGACCCATTTCAGCAGTAATTTAACAGGACAAATACCAGGTTTATAGGCCATTGGGAATGGTGAGGTGCGCGGCATTGGTTTCGGTGCCCTTAGGATCAAGGAGCAAAATGCAAAAGGCCACATTTGAAACAAACGGGAGCAGATAAAAAGACCAGAATCCACTGCACAAGAGCGTCATTTGTCTACTAGAAAAACTCTCACTCCACTGTCACTATGGCTCTCTTCCCAAAGCTCGGTGGCGTTGCCTCACCGCGTCGTGGTTCTTGCGGAAAGAGAGGACCTCAGCGTCGTCTCTGTAGCGCTCGCCCAGAGCCAGCTGGGTGACAGACTTCATGGCCAGACCCAGCAGGTGGGCGCACAGAGGGGTTTGTTGAGCCGCCGGGAACGACTTCCACTTTCCCACCAGCTCCTCCACCAGCTACGTAAAAGACAACAATTACAGAGTGTGTATTTGTACATTTTTGTGGGTGCTTAGCTTCAGCGAGCAGTGTGAAAGCTTTTGCGGTAGTTTTCATCAGTGATAAAAAAAAACAAAACACCTTGAGCACAAGAGGGAAGTTGCTCTTCAGCGTGTTGCTGATGGCACTCTCGTACACCTTTTTCCTCATCACGGTCTCCGCGGCCCCGCCTCCCATTCCCGACTGGTAGCCTAGCAACGACTTCAGCATCGTCTCAAAGGAGTCGGCTGCGAAGAACAAAAAGAAATGAACGAGGCCGATGCGTTTACCAGGCAAACAACAACGTGCCTGTTGATCTCATCAGCTGAGGAAAGTTAAATGTTTGGGGATTTATAGAGAAGGGCCCCTGGTGCACGTACTGCTGTGGTTGGGGTTGACGTGTTGCTGTAGCTGTCGCACAGAGCCCAGGCTGACCACCGGCCGACCGCCGAACCAGAACGACGCCACGGGACCAAACTGCCGATGCAGACTGACGAGGAACTCGTGCAGGCTGCCTCTGTTCACAATGTCCTGCAGGTTCCCATCCCTGAGAGAGCAGGAAGCCACGAGTCTGATGAGAACATTGCACACACGCGCACACACACACACTGCCCAGCATATGTGCCAAGGGCATTGA
>JAVQJF010035147.1:0-36763 GCA_036023855.1 Gadopsis marmoratus | reverse complement strand
TGTCAATCTTCCTTCTCCCTCCACCACTTATCTTTTTCAGTCCTATTTCCTCTCACATACCCCCCCATCATCCTCACTCTGGCCTCTACATGTGATTTTTTTTTTTTTTATCTCATTCGTCTTTCTCCCTCCTGATCTATCTCTTCACATCCTCCCCTCCGTCCCCCTCCCCTCCCTCTCCGCTTCTCTGGCAGGCTGCTCATTGCAGTGAGTCAGTATCATGGAGGCAGGCAGCGGGGCTGCCGCAGCGGTGGGGAGTGCAGCACTAGGACTGCTGGGAGCCACAGCCACATCCAGCCATGACATCTTGGACAGGTAAGAGCACATGACGAGGCTGGACACACACCCTCAGGAACGCCGGACTGCCCCGTTTTCCATCAGAGTGAAGATGGGAGGAAGCGTGTGTGTGTGTGTGTGTTTGGAGGGGAGGACCACGCCTTAGGTTGTGGTTTGGTGAGCATGCTACTTTGTTTATAGTCAGAGTAGGGGGCATGGAGAGTGTGTAGATGTGAGAGTGTGTGTGTATGAACATGTCTGTGTGTGCTCTCTGTGCATGTGTGTCTCCCTCTCTATCATTACTCTCACTGTATGTGAGGCAAGAGCTCAGGCTTTGACAGTTTGGGAATCCTTGTTGTGCAGTGCCGGTGTAGAGTGTGCATGCATGTGTCGGAGTGTGTGTCGATGGTAGGTTTGTGTGTGTGGGGGGGGGGGGTGCTACTTGGCTTCCTCTATGCCTCAAGGAGAAATGACACCAGGGTATGCGCATGCAGGGGAGGAGGGGGAGGCATTGGTAGACGTGCCTGAGCGAGCGCTATAGCTGAGCCGATAGGGCGAGTTTGCACAGTCACCATCCACCCCCTATTTAACCCCCACCCACACCCCATCAGCCCATAGCAACTGGGGGACAGCCATCACTAACCGTCACTGCTGGAAACCCCTCATTTAGGTTTTCTTTGCTGACGGAGCCAGCCAACTCCCAGCTCCAGCGACCACTGCCTCCACGGAGGGGCTGGGTGTATCAGCTTTCAGATAGTTACGTCATCGCTACAGCTGTACATCCACACCCACATGCCTGTGCACTGTCATCAGCACACACACACACACACACACACACACACACACACACACACACACCCTCAAGCATGCACACTCACAAAACCACACATGAACTTGTATCCAACACACCTGCTTCACCGGGATGTTGAGGACAAACATTGCCGTCACACGTGCAGGCGACCAACGCACAACAAACAGCCATTACTCTCAGCTGTTAGGGGCTTCTTCTGTCCACGGCGAGCGCTCTCATCAGCTATCAGGTGCTGTTGGGATATCTCTGATCTCCTCTGCATTACAGTTGTTTCATTTTCTGCCAGTGAGGTCTAACTAAACTCCAACACCTCATGGGGATCTCCTTTTGACACATTGTAGAATCAGAAATGGAAATTAGTGCTCTGACTCATGTGACTGTCATTTGCTTACTATTTCTGTTAGTCACCGCTCACATTCTGACTTCAACAGCCTTCTCTGAAATACACTGTTCCACTGCCACTGGCTTCTCTCCCCGACGTTGCTGCTACGGCAGCATGCGGCTGGATTAGTGGTGTGTGTGTCTCTGTCTTTGCAAATTTGTGCTGCTCTATATTATCTTTTTAGGAGGGTGGGGGTGGGAGGGGATTACAGTTGAGGCTGCTCAGCCCCTCCACCTGCCTCTCTCGCACACCGCCCCTCCAGTCCTGAATTGGGTCTAAATCCTGCACTGGGGTTACCATGGCAGCAGCAGCTTAGCATACATTAGACAGCGGTCCAACATTACTACCGAGAGTGAGTGAGTGAAAAGAAGAGAGATGGAGTGAAGAGAAGGGGAAAACAAAATGGAAATAGGGAAAGAGATATTCTTCTGCCAAGTTGCTTCTAGATGATGTCATGTACAGTGTGTGTGTGTGTGTGTGTGTGTGTGTGTGTGTGTGTGTGTGTGTGTGTGTGTGTGTGTGTGTATATATATATATATACCCACACACACAAATATATATATATATACCCACTGCAGCAGATAATTTATTTGATCGGAGACGACAGGGAGGGCGTTTGGCTAGTGCTTTATAAAAGTTGTCCGGTGAGTCCTGGCGGACAGAGGATCAGCAGCCAGGGCAGAGGTGGAAGAGAATGAAAACGCTTTAAAACTGTTTGCGATTCCCTAATCCTGTCAGCCAGATGAGTGGACAAACGGGAGCAGTGCAGCTGTGCAGAGGAGAACCACGGCAACAAGCGCTCGTCAATCTTTGGCTAAATCGATCACGTAGCTGCTAATGTAAGGTCCGCGCAGGCTGCGAGGGGTGTAGCATTCCATGTGGCAGGCAGTTTATTGAGCTTAGGTAATTTGTTGTTTTTAGATAATAAACTGGCAGTAAGCTGAGCAAGATTTCCTCTTTCTTTGAGTTAGAGTCTTAGGACTACAAGCTGAATGATTTCTATATTTCCTATGTTTGTGTCACTTTACGTTGGTCTTCTTATCATGCTATGTTTTTTTATTATTATTATTTTTAGTGTAGGTTCACCCCACCTATTTTTGGTGGACCAGTGACTCTGGAGGAGCTTTGTCAAGCCTAAGAAAATAACCCTAATGATGTCAAAGTGTTTTTGCATCAGGGTTTTTTTGGATTCAGTTTATAGATTCCTAATTTGTAACAGAACGCCGCATTACAAACTGTGGGGTGTGGATTTTGAAAGATTTACCAGGCAAGGAGTGTCTGATGAAAGATGCTATTGGTGTAAACTCCTCTCTGTAGTACTCCCTGGATGTTGTTGTGCACTGTCAATCTGACAACTTTAGAGGTTAAATGTATAGTAGTTTCATTTTTGCCTAATTTTGTCTTTAACACAGCGTTTCACAAGGATTTACACAGTTCTTTCCCCGTCTTCACTCCGCACAGCCAAGTGCAGCTCATTGCATTCTGTTGGTCCTTTATTGGGTCGATCATTTAAATGTGGGGCCGGGCTTATCCAAATGGATGTTCCTTTCAGACGCAAGTTAACACAATTACCTCGATCAGCAGTCGGCACTGCAGCTCAGTCCGTTTTGTGAAGTTGAAGTATTTGAAGCAAGCAACAGAAGTTATTTTATTCTTATAATTCAACTGTGCAACATGAGTTTGACATTTAGACAACAACCATGCAAACATGGTAAAACAGAAATGATTATGAAGAGCATGTGTCCTCCAAAGTTAATATTGGTACGGATCCTGTCCATCAGTATTCCCCAGCTACGTTATATACTGCACTTGGAGAGCAGTTAGTCTGCCTGCATACAGCTCTTCCCTGTTTTCGTTTTCTATAATGGATGCTGCACGACAGCTATGCTGCTATTCAATGTCCGGTTGCTAACGCAGCCATTCATTAAATCCATGCCTGGGTTCTGCTGAGGGAAAATACCCATTATACCCAGTGACCATGGAAATGTTCGGCCATTTCTGTAAATTTGTATCAGCATCACAGTAATATTTATGGAGACATGGCTGCACGTTTCAGTTTGGCCTGGCTGGCTGGCTGGCTGAGCTGTAGTGCTGATTTTAAGTACAACTGCAACACGACAGTATGCCCAGATCAGGTTGCTTGGGCAGAGTTTGTCCTTGCAGGATGATAGAAATTTCATGAAGATATTGGTGTAAATATCTGGATGGCAGAACCTAACAGAAACACGACGGGTGAGATAGACAATTGACTCCATTCCATGCTATGCAATATGCAGGACAGATAAACTGCCTCAGTGGGATAAGAGCTAAACTGCTGGCCGACTGGAGAGACTTCCTGCCAGTGGACGAGACCCAGAACATGCATAAGGTTGAAATCCCGTGCACTGCCTACTAATAGCTTCCTCCCTGTTTTTCCTTCTCCCTCTATTTATTGCTGCTTGTTGCTCTCCAAGGCTTTTCCTTCGCAGGCGAAATTAAATGTGTGCAGAGCCAGGACAGGCTACGATGAACTCATGAATCCTTAAAAGTACTGTGATTAATTATATCTTATTTACTCAGACGGCCTCGACCTGTTCACTCTTCTCTATATGGCTGCCATTTTTCTGTGATTTGAATTGTGATCATTTTCTGTACAAGCTGTGATTGTACCAAACATGCTCACACATTTATACAATCATATAATATAGTTACTTGTTGTTGTTGTTTTAACCAGTTAGTCAGAGAAAAGACTAAAAAGTGTTCAGCAGGAAAAATGACCACTTTAGCTCAGATTTATTAAGATATTACATCTCTGGTATGATGGACATTACTCAGTAATATTCAGAATTAGGTTCAAGATTCAAAGTGGCGTTACATTTATTGATAACAGCGGCAGTTGGCCAGATATCGAACTCGCAACTCCAAATGACTGCTGTTGGCAGCTCTGCTCTGTAGCTGCTTAAGCTAAGGTTAGCTGCACAGACTGACAGGACAGACTGCTTCAGGACCCTGAATCCTGGAGGTCTGTTCACCAGCTGTCTGTCACGTCCAACATTTCATTCAGTGGGATATGAATGCTTTTTTGTTTCCAGCGCCGAAACTCTTATTAAAGTAAATCTTACATCTGGTTAAAAGCTCATTCTCTGTCAAACTCTCGTTAAAGGGCAAGTCCGGTATTTTTAAACACGGCCCTATTTGTATATTTTGGCATCTAAATCACTGATAGAAAGTTTTGGTTTGGTCCGTCAGATCGCCTCAGCTGCCTGTCGTCAAATGAGCTGCACAGGCTGCTGCGTAATCCTTACTGTGCCCGTCGAAGCCTGTCCGCTAAAAGTGCTTGTTTTTGCCACAGACAGGACCAGCTGTCTGACACCATTATGGAAGGGATTCCTGCAGCGATAGCTAGACGTCTGTTACTCGTTAACCTTTAAATTAAAATTACACATACAATGTTGGTAGAGCAACATCCAGCAGCCATTGGGAAGATTCAGGTTCACAGTTATTGGGTTAGTGTACAGAGTCGACACAGGTGAGCAGCTGTGGGATGTCGGGAACATCTTTTCGTGAAGATAGAAATGAAAGAAAACGTGTCATCAGCTGTCCTGATCAACCAACAGAGGATCAGTTATGTCAAAGCAAGTCAAGCTTTCACAGATAACGATGATTAAACTTATCTTCCATTATTCTGCGGCCCAGCATTCCAAAGCACAAAAGGAAGTGGTGTACGTTCTTCTGTGACGGGACATGCGAGAAACAATTACCACTGTGTATAACTGACGTGACATAACTAATTAATTACAGGTGCTTTATTTCAGCAGAAGCACTCTGAGTTTAATAGCTTCGTTCTTCAGACAGCCAACTCAAAGAGACGGAGTCATTCAGTAGTGTACTCCTTTAGTATCAATTATTGACTACAAAAAAACAATTTCAACTAAACCAAAACACTGTTTAATTCTTGTGGAGCTGAACATGAGGCGCTACACTCCCCTCAGCCTTTAGTCACCACTCACTGGATATCTCTTTCATCAGACCAGTGCCATAGTTTTCTCTGGAGGGTATTATTGGCAGTTCTAAAAGTGGCATATGTCCATGTGTGTTCAGTCCAGTACAGAAAACATGCAATGCTCCTAAGAGTTGTTCTTATAAACATTGATCACAGCCATCCAAACTGGCAGGACTTGTTGCCTGGGTTTGGCTGCTTTTTTATTAATTTGCCCAAATAGATGTGTGCTGTTTATTCATTTTAAACTGTCTATCAGTTGCAAATAAAAAGCTTCTAACATGTCCGTCTTTCACATATGTCATTTTGAGGAGGAACAAAACATTAAAATTTTTGCTTTCAGCTGCCATTCTGGACTTATTCTTTGTATGTGGCTGTCAGAGCCGTGATCTGCCGCCAGTGACACAACGTTATCGGTGCATTATCAACCTGCCGAGTGATAGAAAGAACATAAGAAGACTGGTCAATAAATTGAGATCAGTATATATCAGGTTAAGATTATGATTATTATATACGTCACAAATGTATTCAAAAATCATATGTAAAATAGTCCAAGTAATGTTCAGCGTAACGACGTCTGTAACACGTAACACCATCCGGTCACACTCCTGTATACAGAGAGTAAGAGTCAAAGTAATCAGCTCCTGCACTGTCGACTTATTATGGTCAATTTATTGACTTGCTACATTTCAGTCAGTAGTTCACATCAGTGACAACAAGCCCTCGTGTACATACACATTCCTTGGGACCGAGCCCATTCAAAAGAACATAGCAACTAATAGCTCGACGATAGCATTTAGCATTTTTGGAAAAATGCACACATTTGTCTTCTGGCTGACAGCGAAGAAATGTCGCCGATATTACACGAGTCAAGACTCAGTCAAAACTTTAATAATTAATTTTCTGTGCTCTGTTGGACTTTCGCGGACTTAGATTTAGATTTATTATTGTCATTACATGTTTACACGTGAACAATGAAATATTGTAAAGCGATAACGCCGTATCGTCATGATATTATCCCGGTGAGAGTTGTTTCCTTATTAGTCTGACAAATGGGAAAATCTTAACACTGCTACAACACGGCTTATGCTAAGGTAATAGAAAAAGTAGTCCACACTTGTCACCCAGTTTCAGTTTAACAGAAAACTTCCATCTACAGTTAGTATCACAATTGAAATGGTGAGATTTGAATCGAGTATTTATAGTCTGGGCTGACCTATGCACAGTGCTTGTGTCTAAAACCCTAAGTTCAGTATTATTACTGACCTCTGCCATTTCTAATAAAGGTTTATCTTATAACTTCTGCTTTGCTTTTTTTTTTAAGTTAGCAGTTGTGTAAATGCTGCGGCGTGATCAAGCTGTTGCTGACGCTGCTTCAGAGGTTCTGTGACAGTGTTACTTCGTATGGCAGCTTTCTAGTCTGTATTTCATCCATCCTCAATCCAGCGCTCAACTGGCTGTGGCAGCTGTGTTGAAATATTAGTGCGTGAAACCGACATGATTTCTGTTTGAGGTTGAGTGTATGTGGAGTCGGGCATTCAGTGGCGAGGCAGCCTAATGGCAGAGGCAGGAGGAAGTGGTGGCCGAGGATCAACGCAGAGAGAGATTCATGGCTTTCATGTTCTGAGCAAAAAGGAGCTGCTGTCGCTTTTATGCACCGAAGTCGAGAGGGTGTTTGGAAAATAGTCAAGATTGAAGCATTCTTTTAAATGGGAGGTTTCGAACCTCTCTTGTTTCTTATAGAGTGGAGCGAGAAACATTTGACTCAGCAGGGTAGGAACTTAGGAAGTCTGAGGGAAGTCTTCCGCCGGCAGAACGCAGGTGAGAGTGCTGCTTAAGGTTGAAGCAAGGTTTTGTGGCTACTAAAAGGGTTTTGGAGCAGGTGCTGGAAGGAGCAGTTCCTTTCTCCTTACATTCCTCCTCGCCAAGGAATGCTGGGAGTGCACAGCACTTCTAAACAGAGCAGGTGATACTTGGCGAGTGAAATGGACCGTTGAAGCTTGGCCTTTATCTCTGGTGTCTGAAAGTGTAGTTCCTTCCCTGGTAAGTGGTGCTTAAAGCATGTCATTACAGTCATTGTGGCTGTGGGATGTCAGTCAGAAGCCCAGACATTCAGGATGCCTTCTCACAAGTTACTTATCACTATCATGACAGAGAAGATACATTGCTGAAGACGACCGCTATCTTACGCTATGAGATGAACCACGGACAACATACTATATCTGTTGCACGCGTGGTGGGACATTTAGAGCATGTAAAATCATTCTTTGCAAGCACAGTGTGGAGAAAGGAACATTTTAAGTCTATTTTTGTGTGTAAATTAGGGCAGAATGATATGCATAATACAATCACATTGCAATTATTTTGACAGATGTTTAATTAAATTCCATTTGACAGATAATCTGTAACTTATTGGCTAAGATGGTTGGCTAAGTCGATAATTGCCAGTTACATAACCAAGGTACCAAGGTAAAAATGAACTAAGTTCTAATCCTACCTGCAGTTGGATTGGAGACAAAACAGCCAATCAGAAATGAGTCCAGTTCTCCTCAGGAACAGACGAGTTTTGTGTTTGCTCAAATTAAATAAATTGCTCAGTGCGCGATTATAATTTCTCTACAAAATACAGCTTCTGGCCTCAAAATGCTCCATTTAACACTCAACTGAGGCAGAGTTGAGGCACAAATATAATGTCATAACAACATCCACCATCACATGCAATCATCTGTGATTAAAGGCAGCACAGAAAAGGAAATTGATGCTTAAAGATATATTTGTTGTCCTTTGTTCAAGGCAAGAAGGCTCAGCTGTTCCTACAGAGAGAGGTTCATTCAGTGCCGGAGAATCATTTTATGAAGCTAAAATGTATCATCCGTATGTTACGTCCAAGTGCTAAATATTAGTTTCTGCTACCTATATAATACGTAATGAGTGAGGGTGATGAATGCAGTAGTCCACTGGGCCTGCGATAAACACTGCTTTTTTTCACACAGCCGCAGACGCGTCGATTCAAATAATACATTTTGAATTGTGATGCTAATTTTTACTCCTAAACTGAAACTGGGTGACGATTTGAATCCATTGTAAGCACCATGGGGCTAAAGATGAGCGAATGAGTAAACGGCAACCTTTTGTTTTATTTTTTTTGCCAGCGTTCAAGCCCACGGGGATAAGCGAAGATTTTGATTGGCGGATCACTTTAGATCGAGATTCCTCAGTTTTTGGAACATTAATGAATGTTTTGTCTTCTGGTACATTCCTGTTGTAGCACTCTTGTTTCCTCCCAGACCTCTTGCTGAGTCATTTCTAATCAAGGTTATGTTAATGACGCTCTGGGTCCCAAAGCTGTGAAGTTTCTGCACCATTTCTAAAGAACCTCAGAGATCTTTTTCAGCCTCACTGGCTTTAACAAGTTCCACTGGGACTCAGTCCCTTTCTGTGTGTGTGTGTGTGTGTGTGTGTGTGTGTGTGTGTGTGTGTTGTGTGTGTGTGTGTGTGTTGTGTGTGTTCAGGATTTGCTGCAGTTGGAAGGAATACGATAATTCAGACTGTAATCTATCTTTCTTGCTTGCTTTTTTCTTTCTTGCTTATAATTCTGTAAGTATGTTACTTTTCGATGGCCCTTGAATGTATCAATGTGCTTCTTGTCTAAGAGCCATTCTTCAGGATTTCTTTGGTAAAAGTCAAGGTGATGAGTTGATTAAAAGGTCATTGGTGTGTATCTGCTTTTCACAGTCTTTAATTATAACAATGTTTTCTATCTTGTCTTCTATCTTCTAGTCTCACATGAAATAGTTCTGCTGAGAAAAGTGGCATAATTTGACAGACGGATGACATAAGATCAGTGAGTAGCAGTGGAAGAGGGTTTGGGAGAGTCGGGAGTGCAGAGTATTGCTTTTAACTAAACCTAACTTCCCGGCCCTTAAGTCCAATTATCTCAACGCAGAGCCGTTTGTTTGAGCAGTTTCTAGACGCTGTCACCTTGCAGATGCTACATACTCTTCCATCCTTCCCTAAACAGACCTCTTTTCCTCTGTCAGATTCAAACAACAAAACAAACGGGGACCCTGAGGTCTTTTCACTGTCAAACGTGGAGATACACATACACACACATGCAAATTGTGTCCCTCTGCATTTAACCCAGGCCGCCGTCCTTCCTCCTGAGGTCAGCCTTCAATATAACTAGGTCATATATTTTTTTAGGAGGAAACCCCTAGTCTGCATGGGGACAACATGCAAACTCCACACAGAAAGGCCTGGTCCCCCAGGGGAATCGAACCCAGCTCCTTCTTGCTGTGCAAAGTACTGAGCTACTGTGCCACACACCATTCCTTTTGTTTGTTAGACGATGGTTAAAAATCATCCTTGCGATATGGTGTGTGTGTGGAGTGTAGAGTGTACATCAGGCAGCCTATCGCGGGCCAGATTTGACCCACAGACCATAAGTTGAGTATCACTGGTGTACAGTAATCACTGTTCGCCGCATTTCTCAGCTTCTCTAGAGATGAGGGCAGTTTTTGAAGTTGATGACTCATCAACTTCTAATTGTTCTATGAAGGCAACGCTAACTCAATTTTACCCTCATCCAATGTTCCAATGTCCTGTCCTGTTGGATTTCATTTGTTAGTCTCCAGATGCTAATATATTCAAAATGTCCTCAACTTGGCCCTGCAGCTTCAGGACACACTACACTGAATCTTGGTCATTGATTCAGCTAGACTACAACCCTTATTAGACTACAACTCTTATTAGACTACAACTCTTATTAAACTACAACTCTTATTAGACTACAATGCTTATTTGGAAAGATCTTCCCTCATCAGTAGAATGGCAGGCTCATTTCAATTTTTGATTAGTCTTCTGATTATTTTCTTGGTCAAGGGATTCATCATTTAGTCTAAAAGATGGTAAGAAATAGTGAAACATACCCAACACAGCTACCTGAAGTCCAGGTGATGTCATCAAATTGCTCATTTTGTCTGACCACCAGTCGGTATTCCATTGATTTGCTGTGTCTCACAAGATTTTGTTTCTCCCCCGAGTTTTCTTTTTTACAGTAGGTTCTTTACCATGGTACTTTGAGTTTCAAATGTTAACTTTAAATTTGAACTGCAATCAATCGATTTGTCAACAGAAAGCAAATGAATTGGCAATCGATGAATTGTTTGTCTTTTTTCAAGCAACAAAGCTAAACATTATAGATATAGATTTTTTTTGTCCTATAACAGTACAGTATATACAGTAAATAATATCTCTTTTGAGGTCTGGACTGGTTAAAACAGACAATTCTCAAAGCCCGGGAAATTGTCGTGGTCGATCTTTCTCTCTTTTTTGATATTTTATAGACTAAACAATTAATCAGTTTCTCAACAAAATAATCACCATATTAATTTTAATGAAAATAATTGGTAGTTGCCCTAGAGCTAAGTTTCATCTGATTTAAATGAATTCAGTTCTAAGTCTTTGTGTGTCTGTTGGCTGTAGGGGCCTGAGGCCTGGACGTCACCTGGAGGACGACGATATTGTGCCTGAGCTGGCTCACATCCATCCCAGAGAGAGACCTGACTGGGAGGAGACCATCAGTGCCATGGTGAGACACACACACAGTCATTAGCTATGTCTCAATTCAGTGACCTCGTCCTTCTAAGAATGACGAAGGCGAGGCCTTCAAAGACCGACACTGCTGACCCGAGCGTTGTTAGATGAGACGGTCTGGTCTACGGAGGATTTCTTATTTGTGTCTCCAGTGTCATGATGCAGCGCTCCTGCCATGTAATGACAGTTGAGGTATGAGGTTTTTAAGGCCCCTCGGGTTTTATTATTCAGGTGAGTTGAAACCCAACACTTACATTTCAAAGTGTAATCCTGCTCGGCCGCTGTTGACAGTAGGTTTGGGGACACCATATTCTCTTGAATCTTGGGACAGGTTGGGCCTTGAAGGATACAGCCATTGGATTCTCCCAGTTCGAGAAAAGAAGGCCGCATTTGAAGGCGCCTTCGCAATGGGACGCTGTTGTTGCACCACTGTGAGGCTTCGCTCTTCAAAAGCAGCCTTCGAAGGATGAAGCCCCTGAATTGTGACACAGCTATTGTGATGTTCTCTTTCGGCATAAACACACACACTTACCGATGTGAGACTCTGTTTTGGGTCAACTGAAGCTCATGGACTGTCAGATCCCGTGATAACATCAGCTGTTGGCTGCCTGTCACCTTCTGTTTTCATGGATTTATCAGTTGTGTCTTTCTCTCCTATCCAAACGGTGTCTCCTCTGTTCCTGAAACACTATCACAAATTCATGATTGATGCAGGTGACTGTTGGCGTCCTGAAGCTACCCTGCTCCCATCTCTTTGCATCTTTGTCATCTACCTGCCATTTGTTTATTTCAGCCCATCTCTCCACACTGGATTACATTCACCAGACAGCATCATTCGTTATTTCCTGTCCTCCCATCTTTGGTTCGGGTCTTGCTTCTCACATCAACAGTGCGGTGAAAATGAGGCCGTCTCCATGGTAACATGCCGAGCCACCCGTGGTCGGCGCGTGGTTGGAGCCCTATCGCAAGTTCTCACTTCGATCGGGCAACAGAGAGAAAGAGAAGCAACAATCTTGCCAGGCTAATGAATATTGATCACGGAGGCGGGGCTTTTAATACTGCATGTCTGCTATTCTTTGTTCAATATTTGATATGAGAGGGACTCCACTGGAGAGGCATGCATTATGTATGTCTCCGGTGGTTCGAGGAGGTGATGAGAAGCGCTAAGCGACATAGTGTAAGCTATCACATCAACGCCCTGTTGCACTCCTGCAGCATAGATTCTGTGTTTCGACAGCAGAGCGAGGCGTAAAGGAACAAAAGATTCCCAAATCCCTGCAACATAATGATAAAATGAGCTGTCAAATCCTTTTCAATAATTATATATCTGCCATGACAAGCAGCATTTAGACCACGGACTAGGAGGCTGAACAAGTTCAAAGCTTTTAACATCGGAGTCACACAGTCAGACAATTCAGAAGTTCAGTATTTCATATAGTTGTGAACCCATGGAAGGTTTTGGGTGCGCTTGTAAAGTCCTGTATATTAGTCGATTAAAGAGAGTATTATTTTACAGTCCAATACTCAAAGATTGTCAGTGTATTGTAACATAAAACAGAATAAGGCAGCAAATCCACTCCAATAAGAATCTGAAACTATCATTTTTTCTGTTGACTAATCAATTAATCGTTGCAGCTCTACTATATATCAGCAATTAAAACGACTGCTTTCTCTAAGCTGCTGTCCCATGTCCAGATACCTTGGATAGAGGTGGTGTAGACTGTCTCTGCTGTCTTAAAAAACCATGTCCTCGTCTGCATGCCACCTTCACTATCACTGACCGTCTGGCTGTGGAGCCGCAAGCTGAATCCAGGAAATGTCCATAGCCATCAGTAAAAAGGTTTCTGCAGTATTTAGTGGGAGCCTATTGGTCCTGCAGGTGGAATGTCAGACTCAGACTACACCATGTGACTAATGAGAGCTTTATAATGTCACGTGGTACAAAATTCAAATGAGCACAGTCACTCCTGACACAACTAGCAAACAAGAGTTGTGCTCCCAACAGTGAAAAGGCCAATCAATGCCAGTAAAAATATACTATGAACATAAATGAAGTTGAACATTCTGTTTCAAGCGAAGATCTATGGTGTAAACTGAGCAGGGGAAGTCGATTCGTTTAGTAACACTGGATATGCAGTTTGGAGCTTGCAAATCATGTGGTGAGTGAGTAAGATATTTGGGGTCTTTATAGTCTTGTCACACCTTCAGCAAGATAAGCCTCCAACGTATAATTACGTCTGCGATTTTAACTTAAATCCTGCAGATTTGATTGGCCAACGACGGAGTTGTACCCAGACCTCCCGCAACTGCCGTTTTTTAGTGGACATTCAGACCAAAAACAGCCCTGCGTTAAATGCCAGGCGGCTGTGTTGGGGGTGGTGAGTGTCTCTTAAGGTATCGCGTGTGACTATGAAATGTGATCCAGGTAGTCCAGCTGGAGATCCATGAGTCTGAAGGCTTATCAGAATCCCTTCACAGAGGGTTATAATATTACGAGGAGGGATTGTACACCTGTGGACATTGATCATGCTGGCAGTGCAGTGATCCTGAGGTAAACTGGAGAAATACAGAGTTCATGTTGCAAAAGAATCGCCAAGGAAAGTGCACTCGTGCCAGTGCAGCACCTTGATGGATGACAAAGGTTGAGTCCAACGTCTTTGACAAAAAACATTTGTTTTGAGAGGGAGGAAGATGAGGGAGATGCCACATTTTCTGGTAGTTAGAAATGTTTGCCAACCGACACCCAAAGGCACAGCTACCCAAACATTGCTTTGCTAGCTACAGTACTGTGACCCTCACTTGACGATGGGTCGTGGCAGTATTAACATGATGGACAGGTTACCCAATTGCCCCAAATCACATTTGATGTACCGAGGCCCAGATGGGTCATCAAAAATGTTCTAACATCTTACAGGATGACAAGCTTTGAATATAAAAACTCTTTGGTAAATATCAAAAGATAAGTGAACAATTGACAAAGGTAGACAGGATTCTGATTTCATTGTCTTTGAAGTCATTTTCTTACACTAGCAGGCGATGGGTCAGCTTATTTAAACAGCTTTGATATACTGTAACACAACAGTGGGATGTACTATAGCTGATAGAACACTGTCATAATAAATTAAAAGTCAAAATCATTAAACGCTGAGTTTTGAAATTAGATTGGGGTTCATTTAAACCAGTTAAACTGCACCACTCAACCATCTCATGCATTCAGGTTATCGTCCCGTTCACAGCCAACCCGAATGCAACGTTGTCCAACAATATAACAGCGGCGGCGATTTACTTGCATGCACCAGCTGGGCCGCTGATGGTTGCTTGTGCATTTTAGGCGAGGAGCGCAGAGATCCCTGAGCTGAGGACGGAGCCCCTGATGCGCTCCTGCAGCAGCAGCACGGCCAGCATGAAGGTCAAGAATGTCAAGAAGTGAGTAGACATGCACACGCACACTTACACCTGTCGTCTGCCTGTCTCTCTCACATCTCTCCTTCCCTCTGCTCATCTCTATTTATCACTCATAACTGGCTGTTTATCACCTCTGTTTCTCGCTCGGGTTCCTTCCATTCCCTGAGTCTATTTCTGTGTCTTCCTCCTCCTTTCACTCCCTCTGTTTGCGCTGCACTTTCCTTCTCATGCCAGTCACACACACACACACACACACACACACACACACACACACACACACACATGCCGAGGTGTTATCACGAGCAGAGGATGGAGTGACAACCAAACTGCGTGTGTGTGTGTTGTTTTCAGACTTAGCTTCACCAAAGGCCACTTCCCGAAGCTGGCAGAATGCGCTCACTTCCACTACGAAAACGTGGACTTTGGCACAATTCAGGTAAAGACCTTGAAGCTTTTTCTCCTTTATTACTTCCCCTCATTAGTGGCAAGTCCAATCACATACACTATATCCCAAATGATAAAGAATTCAACCTGGGGCAGGGCTGAGTAGTGTGTTTGCATCACCAGTGTGGTTTTAAAAATGTTTTAAATTTAGGTGGAAGTGGCTGTATGAAATTACAGCCCCGTAGATGTCAATCATGGTGCAGGCGAAGCTTTGAACGTAACTAATTTTCCAAAGACTCAATGTTCTCTGTAGTTTTTCCCCTGCAGTGCTAGGTAAGAAATGCAAAGTTGAAGTTCTTAAAGACTGAAGTATGACTCGCATGTCTCTTCCAATTGACGTCAAGCAGAATCCATCGTCTCTGCTGTTGATATCACGAAGATGGTTGGTGATTTGCATTTGTTTGATATCTTGTTAAATACCGAACCAGCTACAGCACGGCCCCATTCACCACAGCTTCACACACCTCAGCTGACTGACGCTTCTTTGCATAGACTTGGTTGAATGTATTGAAAGTCTGAAGGTTTTCTCACAGATCAGCTTTGCATCATAATCTTTTTCAATTGCTTTCCTATAGAAGTGTTTTGTATCTAGCTACTGGGATCTGGGATAAAAGCAATTTGAATGTCTTAAACAGTCCAGCGTTAATTGAATGTTAATAGCTAAAATGTGTGTCTAGCTCATTCTCAGGGTGGCTCTGGCTCAGGTGAGGTAGAGCGGGTCGTCCTTTAATCCCAGGGTTGGTGGTTCGATCCCACCTCCTCCTGTCCACATGTCGAAGTGTCCTTAGGCAAGACGCTGAACCCTACGTTGCTCCTGGTGGAGGCCAGCACCTTGCACAGCAGCTACGTCGCCGTCGGTGTGTGAATGTGTGTGAATGAGGCCAATCTGTAAAAGCGCCTTGGGAACCGTTAAAGTTGAAGTAAAGTCCATTTACCATTCTTGATGAAAAGTCAGGATATCTAGGCCTCTGCTGCTTTGGACCATTATTTTTTCAGTATTTCCCCTGCAAGTCCTATAACCTTCTCAAAATGGGACAGAATTGATTTTTGGATTCGTAGTGCTCTTGACCGCACTCTACTTGCATACCGGGTGTAAAGATGGAACGGTTTAGTGGTTTTAAATGAGCTGTTTGCTTTGACCGAGTGCACGCAGGGTTCGGCTCCAGTCCCTTTGTGCCACAACAGGCGCAGACAATGAAAACGTGGTCATGACGGTTCCATGACATTTTGAAAGGTGTTTTTATTTTTAGGAAATGCAGATGAGTTATGTTATGTTAAGACACCAGTAGGGGTCAGCAGTCAACTAAATGTCTTACTCGTTGCTGTTGGGAGGGCAGAGCGAGAGTGTTTGCTATAAATCTTACCAGTATGTCTACTTCACCTGAAGTGACTCGGGTTACACCACAGAATCCATCTATTCACTCACTGCATGCATAAAGAGAACTCGGCAGCTAATATGAATTGTCTGCAGTCAGATTGGTTCTGCTTTTGTTATCCCAGCTGTGTGCTGGCTGCTCATACTGGCACAGAGCAGCACGGCCGACTGTGTTGCCCTTTGTGCTTCTCATAGTGCTTTCAAGTAGCCCTGTCTTTTTGTTTTGCTTGGGTGTTTGCTGCTCAACGGTTTTACTATTCAGCACAGCGCCTGCCTCTCTCCTCTTGAGTGAACAGAACGTCGAGCGGGAGCTCACGTCTTCTTTGTTTGTTAAGAGATGAATTATTCTGTATTTGTTCCCTGTGTCAATCAGTATATTTCATGTACAATCCTGCCCGAACCAAACACATTTGCTTGTTTAATGGGTGCCTTCTGTTTATTTGTCCCAAATGATTCTGACATAATATGAAGACTTTAACATTTGTGACGAATCAAAACAAGTTATGCATTCAGATTAACTGGTTTGTGTATCTTCAGTGCTACACGGTACCACTTTTTGTGGAGTTTGTATATTCCCAACATATTCAGACAGTTGATTATCCATTCAGATATGGACATTGTTGACTGTTCTAGCTGTGCAAGTTCTAAGTTACGCAGGTTCACCTGGTGAAGTTATGCATATGTTTGCATCCCACTAGTAGTTCTGCACACAGATTTGATGTTGCAGTGTGCGGGACTGAGGCAGGGTTAGGACTTGGGCTCACTTGGCCTTCTGCTGGAAGACATGCTCTTTCATTTCCATAATAAAAAACCTTGCCAAGGGAGAGTTTGAGTCAGGCGAGGTTTTGTTGTGGGAACATTAGGATCTGGTAGAGGACAGTGCCTGCATTCAGAGCAGCACTTGCGTGGCAGTTTTCTTCTTATGATACTATAATATTTGCCAGGTAACCTGCCAGTTGTTTTGGCAATGGAGGGATGTTTTTGTTCAGCTGTTGACATGAATTGACATGAATTAATTTCACAATTCACAATTTTAAGTTTTATTATTCTGCAGGTGTTGCACATTTTCTGACATCCTGGTGAGAAAGACGTTTGCGTTTCATTAGATCGGATACTGTATGTTGCCCCAACAAAGCCAAACTTCCACATTTCTCAGTTTTCACCTAGGTGGGCAACCAAGGTGTTGCTAATAAACTACTGTTCATCTTACTTTCAGAAAGGTTTTGGATCTGGGGATCATCAAGGTTGTGCGATGTGTAACCTTCAGATTTCGATGTTTTGTTGATGTACAGAGGTACCTGGCAACACTGAAACCAACTGGGTGCGTGTTTTTTTGTTCTCACTGAAACTCCAGTCTGTCACATTTACAGTGCTTTTTTTTGTAGTTTTACCTGTAGCTGTATACGTGGACAAATAACATCCTTTCAGCTCAGCAGAGCATGTTGTTTAACCTGACAGTTCAGCGCCCTATGGGACCAACTTACTGTGAATACAGACACGTTGTTTCATGGTGATTTAAGTTACAGTGTCTACAAATGGCATGTTAAATGGCATACGAGCACTCGTTATGAGTGAGCCAGCACAGACACTTATGTGTGCATGGTGTGTTTCTGTGTGTGAGTGAGTGCACAGTATAATGCAGGGTCACTTCAGGGGAACAGAGAGGCCGTGTTGCATGTAATAAGGCTGTACGTAGCAATAAATCCAGATTCAGACCTCTAGAAAGATAGTTTAGATCAAATCTCCTGATTTCATGAATAGGCACGCAAACTCGGAGAAGCTACAAATGTTTTGTTTGCTTTTGATCTACTGGATCCAGCTTCCTTACTACTGAATAGCAGCTTTAAGGCCTTTACACACCAGGGACATAACGAATAAACGATATATATAAATATACTCTACTGCATCCAGAAATAACTCACATAATCTACTCAGCATCCTGCATCTGACAGGGGGGGGGGGGATATGACACCGCTTTTTCGCAGCGTAATATTCGCGTTCTGTGCGAAAGCACTCGTCACAAAAACAACAGTTTGGAGAAATATCTTGACGTGCCAATTAATTTCGTGAATAAAAACACCTCCGGGGTGTAACCGCCTTACATAGGGCATGACTCTATGGATGCAATGTCGGTCAGTCAGCCACCACCCAGGTCCAGACTGAAATATGTCAATAACTATTGGATGGGTTGCCATGACATCTTATACAGATATTCATGGTCCCATGAGGATGAATCCTACTGACTTTGGTGATCTTCTGACCTTTCCTCTAGTGCCACCATTGCTCAAGACTGTAATTTACCTGCAAAACTAATAACATTTCCATCAGCCTCAGCTGTACTTTGTGTCTAGTACAATTGAGAAATGTTGGCATGGCAACACGCTAAACTAAGATGGTGACATTATACCTGCTAAAAATCAGCATGTTATGCATATCACGTTTATGATCAGTGAAGGGCATTTGTGGACTTTTGCATGAAGATGACATTCTCCGCCTCCACCACTGTGGATGGAGCATCCTGAAATGATAATATGATGTCATGATGAAGCTGTGCCATCAGACACTATTCTCTAATCAGGCTGCCAACACAGCGTAAGAATGCTCAGGCTTGTCGTTGTGCCTATGGGAGACGAGCTACTTGTAATTTTTAAAATTGTGTAATTCTGAAATCTCATCCAGCCCTTGGGAGGCGGGTTCTTCTGTGGGAGGAAAGTGGTCACGCAAAACAATTCCTCATTTCTCAGCTGCCATCCTTCTTTGATATTAGGCAAAATATATTTTGTGACAAATTTTCAAGGACCACAGCTGTGACATGACTACAACTAGTTTATGTATATTCGCAAAAATGTATTCGTGACTGGAAGAAAACAGAACTTCCTTTTGTTTGATGACTTTTGCACAACGAAGTCGGTGCAGGTTGTCTAAGAATCCATTAAATGTCAAAACGTATAGTTATATAGCTTCTCTGCTACCTTCAGAACACCTTGAAACCTTTCAGCCACAGCTAGAAGCAGTCCTTAGTAAATGTGTTTAAGTTCATGCTGACTCCGTAGCCCTGACTTAGTCCCTGCAGATTCTTATGCCATGCAACACAATCTCTCCTCCACCCCATCCAAATGATGCTCCATCAGGTTGAAATCTCTAGAATGTGAAAGTAAATTCAGTCAACCATCTCACATAATTCTGCTAGAAGCATCCTTTTGAAAAAGGGAAACTGACCACGAAGGGACACAGACGGTCATCATCATAGCTTGGGTACCTCATGGCGCTGAGCGGCTGTACAATCCCAACACTGCTACACCACCGTCAGTCTGTAACACACAAGGCAGATTCATGCATTTATACTGTATTCTGACTCTAGATTGAGATCTCCTCCCGCTCCTCAGGCATCCATTTTTGGTGATCACACTGCCCACTGCAGACCTAAATCCTGAGAGTAGTATCAACAAGACCTTCCTACACATCGCTGTTGTAGTGAGCTGTTATTTGTGGAACTCCTGGTAGCTGTAATACCGTTGGACCTTCTTGTCTGACCTGGCACACTGACCAGGTGCTTTGGCTGATAGAACTGCTGTGGCCTGCATGTTTTATTAACGTGTCCTTTTTTTGGTTTTCCTGGATCATTCTCTGTATTGTATAAAACTTTCCAGGGGGCAGGTTTTTATGATATGATGGAAGTGCTGAGTCTGGCAACAATCAAACAACATAACATTCAAAGTCACTTAAGTTGCACATTCTAATGACTACTTTAAAAGGAAGTCAACTCGTTGACCCTGCTGTTGAAAGGAGATGCTGTTTGCCTTAATGAGCATATGTGTCTAATAAAAGATCCTCTTTCTTAAAACCTCACTTGTTCTTTTTCTACAGATACTGTATCTGCTGTTATCCTCCAGACGATCTGACATTTCACTGTCCGTGGCCTCTGTGCTACTTGATGTGTTTTTTTTGAATGGCCTCCAGCTCCGCTCTCTTCCCCTCAGAGGACCACATGATGCACTCTGCAGCCAGACACCAGGAAAACAACTTTATTGACTCGAGCACTACGCTCCTACTGTGCCAGTCGGCCCTGCTCTTCCGTATGGTTTATCTACACCCTAGCATTTTGTCCCGCCTTGTCGCACACTGAGGCTCGAGCTCTTACACATAGTATTAATGCAGAGTTCAAAACCACACAAGCTGCCGCTGTCCAAAACACAACAAATCAAATCCTAGTTTTCAGCTGCTCTTTGGTGTATTATGACTAACAGCATTTGAAGTTATCCCGAGAGTGTCAAAGGGGAACTCAAACAGTTTAACACCTGGGCGTACCAGCAGCATTTTGTGACATCACTTCTGTTTTGGAGCCAATCATGGTCCAGTATGAAACTTGGAGAATGAGCCTTACAGTGAAGCAGGAGTCCGTGTCCTTCAGTTCAACTTTTAAAATCATAAATTCATAAATTCTAGATTTGTCAGTGAGGGAGAAGGAGCAGATGTCATTTTAAGAATTTATTTTTTCTGGAAAAAACATGAGACACAAATGATTTTTCCAAGCAGAGTATTTTTATGTGTCAGAGGGGGTCTTTAAAGATGGAATGTATAGGCCACATTACTTCTACCTCTTTGAGTAATCATAGAGCCACTTCTGAATACATATTGTTGCAGATTGCAGTACATACGTCGTGTTTATCATTAGAGCTGCAATGACTAGTCAAACGAATTGAGTCAATTGACAGAAAATGCAACAGCCACTATTTTTATGATTCATAGTTTGAATAATTTTTCCAAATTTGCGAGTTCTCGCCCGTTTGATTTGCTGTTTTAGAATGATGTTTTTAGTTCATTGTAAACTGAATATCTTTTGGTTTTGGAGTGTTGTTCAATCTTGGCCTCTGAGAAACTGTGATTGGAATTTCCTCTTTAAACGTGCGTGCGTGCGCATTACTGAAAGGTCAGGCTCAAACAGCATAGCGTTCCTAGTGTATCATCAGCCTGACATCCACTATCTGTCATTTTCCTGCAGTTGGTCCGTTTTCAGGGTTTCCACTGTGGTACGAAGGTCACAGCCAGATAGACATCCCTTAAACGCAAAAGCTTTCTTTTTGTCTTCAGCTCGAAAGGCTGTGATTTTAGAGAGCAGAAAGGTTGTATGTATGCGTGTAGCCACGCGTGTGATGAAGACTGACGCCACTCTCTGGGCCAGCTCGCTGTGTGCTGCTGTACGGAGGATATGTCCCAGCTGCTTTCTACCTTCAGACTCTGACGTGACAGAAGCAGTCTGGGGGAGGGGATTTGCTCGTGATTCTTGTCTGTGCTCTTACCCATCCATCCGTCCATCCTTCCATCACTGGTCTGCCTGTGTCCGCCCTGCTAACTGACACAATATGCTCCTACTGCACACTCAGGTGCATAGAGGTGAATTCCCTCCCTTAGTGGGACCCAATCCATCAACTTTAGTACTACACTGAAGACAGCGCACACCCACACAGGCTGTCCTTTAAAGGCGCAGGGTTTACTACATAGCAGGATCCACAGAATATCTGCGTTTTTACAGAAGGAGTTTGTTAAAGTAAAATAAAGATCAACATTAGATTGGACTTAACTGTATCATTGTTGAGGTTAGAGCTGCAATGATTAGTCGATTAATCAATTGGTTGATAGAAAGAAAAATGTTTATTCTGATAATCTGTTAATCATTTAAATAATTTTTCTTTGGGTCTTTGGGTTTTTGGACTGTTGGTTGGACAAAAGAGGCCATTTGAAGATGTCACTGGGAACTTGTGATGAGCCTTTTCACTTTTCGTTGGCATTTTATATACTAAACGATCAATGGTGAAAATAATCCTCAGATTAATCAATAATGTAAATAATGGTTAGTTGCAGTAGTTCAGGCACGTACATATGTTAGTCTGGACAAAGCAAACTCCGAGTCTTGGCCTGCAACGATATGATGTCAAACCCTCTGTCACATGGTGGCTCAGAGGGCCTCTCTCCACTCCTTGGGAGCAGAGGATGATGTAACGGTTATACGCACTCTGGCCTTGTTAGAGGAGACAAAAGACCAGCCAGCGCTCACAAACACACACACGGTCTCTGTCTCTGCTCCGCTCATGGTCGTTATTGGAGGACAACAAGGAGGGCTGAAAATGTGGTACAAAATCCACCCAGTTTAGAGTTTAGAGATGATTCAGAATGGAACACCAGCCAACTTAGTCATAATGATGGTATTACTTTTGTGTGTGACTAATAATTCTATTCAGATTCATTTTTGCTTTTTACTTTAATTGTCACACATTGTCAGCTCCGGATTATGCTGCTGCAGCTTGATATAAGACAAATTTAATCGATCTGAAACTGCATGCAAATCCTATAGAAAAGGTATTTCCTAATGTTTCAAAATAAGTGTTACATTATGTAAAACTGTACGCCAACCAAAAAGTGACCACTGTGACTGTTTGTGGTGTGCTCGCGATTGGTTCAGGAGGGTGTGTGGGCGGGACCTCACTACTGCGCAGACTCTGCCCCCCGATGCGTGATATTTTGGCTTTATTTTTTCACAGTGGAAGGAAGTGGAGATGCGTCATCCACCGTTACATACATTCTTTGGAAAATGAAAAATGTGAGGACAAAAACACAAATAGAGAAATGTCTCTTGTTAAATCACCATCTAGTCAAACTTTGGTAGAACAATCAGAAAAGGAATTATCCCCCCCCCCCACCCCGCTCTGTACCTCTTAGATAGCTGGTACTTTTGAAAGACTCACAAACTTTAATTTTCTCTGTCCGATGGTGGGTTTTACACCTCCAACTTAACTGGAAATCACATCACAGCCAGTGCACCAGAGGGGTTTTCCTGGGAACGCCCTACATGGAGGGCCCCAACTGAGACTTGTGAAAAGTGTCTGTGTATGTATTCATGTACCAAACATGTGTCTGTCAAATGCATCAAGGCTGTATACAGATGCATGTTCCCAGAGTGGTATTCATGTTGTCCTTCACTGTTTGTGATTTGTCCACTAAACTGACATCCAGCCAGTTAGCCAGAGAGATGAGCGGCCTGAATTCTGTTCCATATACACGCTCTTGTTATGGCATTTGCAGCTTGACCAGACTGATTTATTTCCCTTTCCTCCTTCACACTTGACAAACCATCCTCTCCTCTCCTGCCTGACCTGGGGGGCCTCCAGCGGGGAAATGCCTGGGACGTGGGAACATTTTGACTGGTGTACTCCAGGACGGCTGAAAGCATATTTGGAACTCCTCACCCCTTTCTGGGCCTCCTGAAAATGAAGGGACAAAACTGCAATTTCCTCTTGACATCAAGATGTTTATGGTGTTTTCTTCATTCCAGTCCTTCTGCAACACTGAAATGATGAGGTGCCTTGAAAGAATACAGTCCACTTAGCGTCGCACATCATGGCCTGTGTGTGTGAACTGCACCCTTTCTCTGCGTTATCTAACACATTGGTGTGGTTGTAATGGGCCTACAGCTAACAGCAAGGGGAGATCACAGCAGTGGCCTTAATTAGTAGGATGCACATATTGACAATATACTCGCTGCGCTAAGGTGGAAATGCATTTTAGCCCCACTCAGTGCCTTTTAAGCTGAGGGGTGTTCTGTGTAACTTGTATTTCTGTGTGTGTTTTCGCTGTCTGAACGCAGTAAATGCCTTTCTCTTAATGGGATTTGTTTTGTGAACCTGCTCTCATCCCCTTCCAGCGTTTTCTCTCTGTGTTTAAACCCCATTGCACGCCTCAGTCCCTTACTGGGTCCATTTAAACAGCTTTAGTAATGATTTTAGATGTAGCTCCTTCACTCTTTTAGCTCTGAAGTACTGCAGCAAAGCCCCCACAGGCCAGGCCGGCCTGCGTTCGAAACCCTTGCAGTTCTGTTGTCTGACAAAAATACCACAGCATGAAAGCAGTGTCATGGGAGACCAGCCAGTATTTAACATTGCAACATTTCTCTGCCATTTTCTACAAACCTCCATGCCCACTGTTTTTAAAAGAAAACATTAATGAGAGGCATCAACCTATGCAGTGCATATTCAAAATTAGTGTTCCGTCACCAATAACCATCTTGTTGAGGTGTTGAGTTGCAGCAGAGAAGGCGGCCGGAGACTGGCGGGAAATGTATTTGAAGCGTAGAAGATCGCTGTGGGCCACCAAGCATTGCCGCTCTTTAAAATGATGTCAGTATTTTATTTAAAGGAACATTATGCATCATGATTTTATGACCAGTCCTCCATAGTTTCTCGGCCTGTAAATGTCTTCAAATTAAGGATTCTTTGAAAAATCCAATGGGCAGAAGCCCCTGGTAGTTCCTCACGCAGTTCTGCTGATACAGTACTTTCATTAGCTGTGCTAGCAGTGTGGCTGTCTGTTTGGACCATTTTTGTGCCAAACCATCGAACATATGTTGGACCAAATGATGTGTCCTACTGACTGTGGTGTTCCCCTGTCTTATTGTCTAGCACCACCATGAGGTGAAATGTCTCCACAACTGTGGGATGGATTGCCATGTGATTTGGCACAGACATCCATGTTCTCCTCCGGATGAATTGTAGTAACTTTGGTGATCTCTAGACTTTTCAGCATCCATCATCAGATCAAAGTTTGTCCAAGACTTTGATTTATGACCAAATACCAGCGACACCAATGGCCTTCCCATTAGCCTCAGCTCTACTTTGTGCTAGCATGCTAACACTGAAATTAACCATGACAGCATGTCAGCATTGTAACTGTGAACATGTTAGCATTCACTCAAAGCAAAGTACAGCAGTGAAAATGACTACACTCATATGCTGTGTCTCAATTCAGATACTTCCGTTAATACATTTCCATCTAGTACACTATAGTACACTGTGTACTACAGTAGTAGTACACAGTGTACTCCCTCTGTAGTACACCGCAGTCTCAAATCAAACACAGATGTTTGCACTTACTGGAAGTTATGATATTGCTGATTTGATACCGGGTGAAGCATTATAGACAATATTTGTCACGACCTAGCAGCTTGTCTGCTCACTTGACTCCAATTCGGTTTTATTAAAAATAAATAAAAATGAACGTGCTTTTACTTTTAGTGTTCACCATAATAACAAATAAAAAGGGTGTTCACCCCCTACAATTTGTGTTGGCTAAATGCACTCTAACAGTCATGTTTCATATTAATATCTTTCCTGGTGCATCTTCCATTTTTGTATAAAACAATAATGTAGTTTTTGATGCCGTTTGCATTCGAGTGTTAATCATCTGTGGTTACATTTCCTGGGCAACATCTGACCTCCGCACATGTGGCTCGTGATTAATCAGTCCCAAGCCGTCACTGGCACAGCAGAGCGGAGAGCTGAATGAACTGGGTCATCATTGGATTATCATCTGATTATTCATAAGCAGACCTGTAGTAGAGAATGATTTGGTGCTCCGCTCCGGCAGCTTGCAGCTCATCTTGAGCGCTGCTTTTTCAGGAAAGCGGGGACCGTTTGAGCTCAGTGGCGACTGTTAGAACGTGGAGACATTGCCTCAAAGTTTTTAAAATGAGTTTGTTGAATGTTGAAACCTGAAGTTTAATTCAGCTACGTGGATGTTTGAACTTCCCTTCTTGTGTTGTTGGATTTCTTTTTGAAAATGCACGTACTTTGCACATTTGTGAAGCAGCGCAGGGGCGAATTTTGTGGGCACTGCAGGTCCAATGCGGCTCTATATCCTTGTGGCCTCTTTTGGCTCCCACATGTCCTCCGTGAGGCTGGCCCTTTGCTTGGATTTCTGGTCTTTTTAATTCATCTCATGTGTGGGTGGCACATGTGAAGTCATCACAGCTGATGCAACCTACACTTTTCTTTTTTTGTGTGTTTGAGGTATTTGGCTGCAACCTGAGAGCAGGCTGTTTAGCAGAGGGGAGTTTAAGGTTATATTTTTGGTGACTCTATTTCTACTTTGCAAGTGTGGTAGACTGCGAGCTACCACACGCCATGATTATTTACTGTTGAGTGAATTTTTAAATGCAGGGTTTGCCCGTGCAGTAGCTGAAGCAGCTTCCCATTATTTGCTGCATTTGCAAAGCATCGGTAATTTTCATGCTTAATTGAATGTTAGCTGCAATGCCTAGATGTCCTTTTATTAATTGTGTACTTGCGAGAACTGCAGATTCTCAGTTAAGCGCTTTCAGTAAATTGCCGCTGTGCAGTAGGACAGCACAGAGAGGACTGAACATGTGGAGGGAAAGAAAACCGCTCTCCCGCAAGTGCACCCCCTCCCCTTGTTTCTGTTTCCCCCCCTGCCTTCTCTCTCTCCTCTGCTTCTTTTTGCTCTCCCTTTCTCTCTCTCCATCCCTGCTCTTTGTCCTGGGAACATACCAACCAGAGAGGGGGAAGAGGAGGAGAGAAGGGGGAGGGGTGAGCCAGCATGTCAGACAGGGAGAGGAGGGGAAAAGGGAGAGAATAGCATGTGGCGGAGGGACAGAGAATGCAGACTGTGAGGTCGTCAGAAGAACAGAGAACAGAAAGAAAACAGCTTTTTTGTTCATTAAAGAAATCTGATCACTCCCTCCCGCTATTTCCTGCTGCTAATCAAGTCGGGTGTTTTTAAAGTTGCGTCGGGTGCCATCGGAGAAAGGAAGCCAACAAGAGAAAGAAGGCGTGAAAATCACAATGGTAGGATGGGGGAGAGGGCAAAGTGGAGGGGATGAAAGCTGTCCCGTTGAGGAATCCACCAGAATCACAGCCCTCCTATCATCCTCCATCACCACCACCACTGCTCCCACCCTCTGTCTCTGAATCCCACACTGTCGGGGAGAGCTTACACTGTGCGTGAAAGAAAGTGGAGAGCTGACATTTACGTGCTGCAGAGGGGAATTGCGTTCCAGACCAGCGAAACAGGACTCTGCAAGACAGGATGTACATTCTCACACTCGAGAAACACACACTTCCTCGGAGAAATAGAGACTGGAGACAGGTGTGGGAGTGTTAAGGAAGGGCAACCTCTGAGCATGAAGGGAATAAGAGTGTAGGAACTAAAACAAGGAAGGAGTGAAAACCGGACTGATGTGAGTACAAATGGTCTTTTTGACTCTTTCCTTCCATTTTCCTGCTGCTGCTCTGCAGTCATCATATCAGTGCCTCCCCCTGTGTCCTTGTGTGCCTGCAGGACTCATCAAAATTGCTTGTGTCCAAAATATGGCTGTTGGATTCAGCTTTCTTTTTTTTTCATCTGCAGAAACCTTTGCTAGAGGAACAGTGCAGCTTCACCTCTGTCTCTAACTTGCTCTCTTTGGAAAATGACTTTCTCCTGCTTTGCCTGCTCCTATTCTCTTACAACAAGGAGAAAGTGCAGACAACCCATTGATTGTATCTTTCCCCAATATTTTCACATACAGTTTGAGGATGGGGAGAAAGTTCTAATAATTCCAATGATTTTTCATTCTTAGGGTAGCTGCATTGCCTTGGTTTCTTTCCATTGTTACCATCATGTAGAGATGGAACTTGAACCCAGTACATCCATAATAGCTCATTCCTTTTATATCTTCCTTTATATTTTTTTTAGATATTTAGTATTGTATTTTGGGAAATGCAACCTGTTCTCACTTTATTCTTCTGGTGCGTATAGTTGAAAATCCAGTTTGTTGTGATGCTTTGTTGGGGCTACAGGGACAATGTGTGCGCAGTGCAGTGCATGTTGGATTTAAATCAAATCACAATGTGGTGTGTTGAATGCATTTGCAGAAGACCGGCCTAGAATGGCAGACAACCTGTCTAGCAAGCCGCTCAGTTTGGGTGCACAGGATCTTGTAATTTGTAAATTGTAATTTGGATAAACTACTGGCTATAAGCAGAAGCCTTGCTGAAATGGTGAAATTCCCATGTCGAGCGGATGCTAGTCTTTGTATCCAGTGTCTTATTATACTCCTCTTAAAATAATGTTTCTGCAAGTACTAACTTTATAATAGTTTTATAAATGTTCTTTTGTACAGCTCTGTTATCATGCAGCTGGGAGGCAGTTACAGCATGCTTCCTCGCAGGCTTGCTTATTCGGTAAATGCCATCTTTCTTTTCTAAAGGCTCTGTCAGCAGACTAAACACGTCTTCCAGCAAAATCCCTCAGAGTGGAGCTGTGCATGTTTGTACTTTGTGCATACATATACTGTGTGGCTCTTATGAGGAGGACTACTGAGGTAAACAATTAATCAATGAATGCCATGTCACCCTCTGGTGCTCGTGTTGAAGGACTATTATGGAGTCATGTATGTATAATAACTACACAGTAGCTGAGAGAGTCTGAGAAGTGTAAACCTTCCGGTCTCAGAGCCTCCATCCTGTGTTGACTCATATCTGAAATATTGCTCCCAACGTGCTGCTTTGCCAAAAAACCCAAAGGCTCAGAGTTTAATTTTTACCACAATTTGGGATGTTTTGGCTGATGCTAACACTTACTACCTCAGTGTTTGTACCTTAGCATAACGTTTTTACCAGCCAAATGATGCTGTACATTTCAGTCTCTTGTATACATTGAAACCATACCGTTGTAGCAGCATTAAGAGTTTCTCCTATTCATACTATTTGCTGGTGTTTCCTGAATAGGCTGAGCTTCGGCCAGACGTTGTGTCTAAGTTGCCCTTTGTTGCACTAAAAATGACAGATGAGCTCCTGAGGTTGCCTGTTACTGTCTTTCATTAGCCAAAGATGCTCTCACATCTTTTAAACAACAAAAAAATAAACAACATTCAGTTCCAAATCAGTTGTTGCCAGAAAATCACAGAAACATTTCATCCCACAGTTCACTTAAAGGTTTACAGGAATGTGTTTTACAGAAACCATTTGTGTGCTGGCCGAAGAGTAGAGCGGAGTAGAGCTTTTATGTTTGGCGTACACGTACATACAGCAGTCAGTAATAGTAAATTCAGGAAAGTACAATAATGACAGGATGCAGCCTTGACGAGACCCTGTGGAAGATGAGTTTATCAGACAGAAGTATTCATTTGAAAATCTCTGGTCTGTTTGTCAAACAAGACTTCAGTCAGCTGCCCTGTGAGACTGTACTTATGGGCTAAATGATAATGCTAGCATGCCAACATGCTCACAAAGACAATGCTAACATCCAGATGTTACAGATGGTGAACACGGTGAACGTGTCATATTTGCTAATTAGCAGGTATCGACCAACATGTTGACCTGATGATGGTGCTAGGTGAAATGTTAAGGGATCATCAAAGTTATTACAGTTCATCCTGAGGGCAGGGAGCATGAATGTCTAAACCATATATTAGGATCCATTCTCTGGAACCATGAAATCATGACTGTCAGTACAAAATCTTATGCCACTCCATCTAGTAGATGTTGTGCCACGTCTTATGATAAGTGAAAGCTTTGACCTGCTAGTGGCACTAGAGTAAATGTCAGGGTTATCGACACAGTGGGTGGGATTCAACCTCTGGGGACTATGAATGTCTGTTGTTTCGGTCTGTGGGAGTTCGACCGACCGATGTGCTTTCCCCCCCCCTACATTCCTGCAACAGCAGTGATCACAGTCAGTCTAAGCAGGTGGTCACTGGGCAGCTGTAAAGTATAGGTCCAAACCCTTACACCTTCCGGTGAGATGGGAGAAACCTTTTGCCTCTGGTGGCTCACTTCTGTAGTTTGCTTGTATTGCTTGTGCTGGGAGTGCAAAACATTTCTGGGTTGCTCAGTGCTCATACTGAACAACAGGGAGGTAATTAGGTCATTCGCTGTCATACTAGTTTGCCACAGAAAAGGACATTGTTGTTCTGTGAAGGCTCTGTTTACTGCTGCCCCTCCATTAACAACTGCTTTTAAATCAAGCCCTCTTTAATGGGAACAAAACCACTTCCATGTGTTTTGCTCCCCTCGCTGGCACCGTGACATTGCTTAGACTGATCGGTTTAGTGGACCTTGGGAGCACATAAATACCTTCAGTCTTAATTTTAATGCTTGCTGTTGCAAAAGCAGAAAATTCAATTCAGTTTTATTTATATTCCATCATATCAGAACAAAGTTATCTCAGGGCACTTTTTCATATAGAGCAGGGTCTAGACTGACTCTTTATCACAGAGACCCAACATTTCCCACCATGAGCAGCACCAGGAGACAACTCCCTTTTAACGGGCAGAACCCTCGGGCAGAACCAGGCTCTGGGTAGGAGGTCATCTGCCTCGACCAGATGAGATGAGAGAGGGGAGAGAGGGAGTGGGTGGAGGGAGAGCAACACACAGCAGCACAGATCCACACAGAGATGTAAAGCAATAGTTGTAGTAATGGTAAAGAAAAGGCTTCTTTTGTCTGAACAGATTAAAAAGCCAAAGCAAAATAGAAAAGAATAAGAAAACAGAGAGAGAGACACTGAGAAAGCCAATCCTGACCACCAGGTACTGCCAGGCCCAGTTTCAGTAGCACTGAACAATATGACCATTGTTTCTGATGGAAACTCCCTCCAACCTGGAACTAACTGCATTTGTGCGAAGACCTCACCCCATCTGGCTAGGTGATGTGCTCCATCATATGTTCATTACACTGTGTTAAGCTCAATAGACAAAACTATGCATGCACATTGTTTTGTTATACATACGTGGAGCTTCCCATTATCTGAACCTGTAAGACTGTGGTTCTAGACTCTGCCTCTAGACACTGTGCTTTATGAACCAGAAAGTGTTGCATAAACGTCAGTGAAATAGCCAGACCGTTTCATATATCAGGACAAATGTGGTCATTTCGGTAGGTGAGTTCAGCTCACTGTGGGACTGACAGCCTTTGGAAAAAGGGCTGCTAATAAAGATGTTCTTTCACCTTGATGGTTTCACAGGCGCTCTTATGACTCTAAAATGTCAGTGCCAGTAAATTAATAGCGGGTCCCCACCTGCAAGAGGAGATTGCAGTGCTCATCTAAACACAAGTGCTGCTTTGTTAATTGTGCTGGTGTCTGTGTTGTAAGTAAGCACGGCCCCTGACAGTAGCTGGAACCCCCGAAGCCAGGAGATAAAAAGCAGTACCTGTGATGATGGGCACATGTTAAGTTACAGGTCTTTACGTTTGTGTTGTGGAAAAGGCCTTTGGTTGCAGTAATTTAGGTTTGTTTGAACTGGAGAAACGGTAGCCCCATTCAGACCTCACCTGGGGCTTTAAACAAATGGTGTCTCAGAAAAGACCAGATAAAATAGAGGAACAATTTGCATCACCTGAGTCTGTGCAAATTGTGAGTTTACTAAACATCTGTGAGATTTAAAAGAATGGGATTTCCTGAGGGCAGTCAGTGTTGGTGGTGTAAGAGACTCTCCGGAATGCTCTGTAACAGGAAAAGTTACTGAATTACATGGAAGAGGGTTCGGGGGTTTGTATTTTGAAGTACCCAAGGTTCAGTTTGTTGTGTGATTCCCCTGATGTACCTGGGCTGAATCAAATACAGGCACATTAAGGTTTGAGTTGAACTTTATTCTCTACAGAGGGAACATCTAACGGAGACTTGTTCCTTAAAACACGAGTTAGTGAGGTTGTGAAGATGAAGCGTCTTCCTTAAAGCAGCTGTCCATCTGATCCTGTTTTCTGCTAAGCAGATGCTAGCTGATCAGCTCCATGCTCGTTTCCTCATCTATATTTCATCAATAAGTGGGCGGTCAGTACTGTTCCACTTGGAACTCATGAGTATAATCATTTTATACAATATCCATTTATTTTCAGAAGCTTCCTGTCGGTGGAGTGTGTTTGAATGTGTCCCCCTTTTTTTTTTTACATGTTGTTTTGCGTTGCCTCCTTGAATCCATGTAGTGTAGGTTTGCTGTGATTAAAACCTGCCTCATATCCTTGCTATGTCTGTATGGGCTTGAAGGTGATGTTTCCTTTGAGTAATAATATCTTAGACACCTGATGTAAAGGCGATGTTGGGAAAGTGAAACCTATTATTCTTAATATTGCCCTGAAATGTCCTTAAATGTCACTTCAAAGATAATAAAACACTTCCTTTGCCGTTTGACAGCAGCTCATATTTATTTTAGATCTTGTGCCAGCACTTCATTAAAGCTATGGCATATTACTTACGACACAAACTGTTATTATATGAAATGAAAAGAGTCTTGGTTTCGCTCACCTCATTTCATGCTTGTTTTCCTGCCTGACATGTTTAGCAAACCTTGGGGTCGCCAGCAGAAGTTAGATCTTTATTTTGTGCTGTAGTGCTGTCCGCCCATACGTTTGTAATATTGGACTTGTCTCGGGGGTTTGTGAAGTTGCCACTATCTGATTCTGTCTCTTTTCTTGAAATGAACAATGCTTGTCTAATGGTCCAACTGCTCTCTTGCTCTGTGTCTTTCAGTTGACCCTCGGGGATGAACAGTGTGAAGTGACACGGAACGGCTACGAGTCTAAGGAGCTGGTGTACTTAGTTCATATTTACTGCCAGGTAAGACGGCGGACTCCACTGGGTTTGATGGTGCAGTCATACTGAAGAACCACCCCACAGCATGCATACACTTAGATAGAGTTATATACAAACGCCCACACAGACTCCACTTCATTTGCAAAGACACACACCCAGACATTTGTGAAAAAATGTGCTTTCAACTTTTCTCTAAAAACGTCAGATCAGGTCAGAGGTGATTTCCAACTCCCAAGTGATGGTTCAGTACAACCTGTTCAGATATCCAGCACGGTCCAACAAAACACTGGCTCAAATTCAGACCTTTCTGAAATGCAAGTTATGTGGGAATTTGGAAGTGAACTGAAAAGAGCTGTGGGTGAGCAGGTTTTGAAGAATGTCTGGTAGACTGGGCTTCTGTGCGCATATTTTAGGATGTTACCTTGGCTGAATTTTTTTTTATTTCATTTCTTATGTTGACGTCTTGGAGGATAGGTGGCAGTGGTTTTGGTGTCTTTATTGGAGCATCCAATCATTCCTTGCAGCACCAAGTGCCATTACCATATCATTGATGATCATTGGCCCTTGAGGCTCATTCCTGGTTAGTTTCTTTGCGGAGGTCTGGTTGGCGGAGTCATGTTTAAAATTCCTTTTTAAGGAATGATGTCAGTGTAAAGTAACAGCCAAATTATTTATGATTACATCATATGCAAAAAAAAAAAGCAAGACATTTGATTTCCCCAAAGTTGGACATGGCCTTCAACACACACACGCACACCAGCTTCTCAGACGTTTCCAGCTGCTCCAGTGACATTTTTGATTATGGTTTCATGCATTTCCCTCTGCAGATCATATTCCATTTGCACAACCTTGGCAATGCCACACAAGTACGTGTACTCGGAAATTCCAACTTCTTACAGCCATTGGAAAACTGCTAAATGTACACTGGTTCTATTTGAAAAGAGTTGGCTTTGAGTTCTGCACTCAGAGCTTTAAACAGAGAAAGTAGCACAGCACAGGAAGATTGGTTCAGTTCCACAGACCCAGAAAATGGGGTAACTAGAAACACCATCTGAAAGTGGGGCAGGAAAGCAGAAAGAGTTCCCTAAGCCCACAGAGCTCTCCCAGCACATCTCCACCAGCCAGCACTTTTCAAACAGCACTAGAATCAGTGGGCTGAGTGCTGCACTGCAGGCGCAGTCCAGATACGTTTTCCACCACTAGTTTCTAGGGCTTTGAGATTTGGAGTCCCGTCTTACTGGATGAAGAAGAAACAACAAATCCATGCAAGAACTTAGATTTAAAAAAGAGAAGTTGTATTTAATGTGGTGGACTGGCGAAAAGTTCTCTTGGTTTGCACTTGCACTGTTGGCATTTAACCACTGCATTTGACGGGGAAGGACTGAGTAAGACGTTGGTGTTCTTTGTTTATGAAGACATTTCCAATAGCAACAGTTTTATTATGATTTCTTTTCTTTTTTTCGAGACAGTGCCATTGTATCAGAGGCATGAAAAGAAGAGTGTCTATGGGGACAAAACCAATGAGACAATCCCAGAGAAAATAGATCAATCAGAGTTGCAGCAGCGTGGGCCGATAAAGGTTTCCGTGGGCTTGTCTGTTTGCTTACGCAGAGGCTGGTGGAAGAGTTCTGGTAATGTTATCCACAGGTTCAACTACTGGCAACAAGATGTTTGGTGTCGTCGTTTGACCCTGAGTTCAGCCACCCCAGACAATCCAAGAAGCCTGCTTTGGTTTGTTAAGGGGCTACACCAGATAATGATGTGACAGCAGGAGCAGTAACTCGTTAAATAATATAAACATATAAATATGAACTTTATGCGTTTCTTTTCATTTGGTTGGTGCAGCCGACCCAAATGTCGCATTTACAACTGTATGTGGCAGTTGAAGCTTTCTTTTGTGTGATTTCATTAGCATTTAATTTCCCCATGTGAATTAGTGAAATCTTCCACCTAGCTGCAGTTGAGTGGAAACGCTGTTTAATCAGTGAATGTGTTCTGTCTGTTTCCTTGCTGGTTACACTCGTTTATCTTTGTTGTTCTGAAGGGTCGAAGTTGGATTGTGAAGCGCAGCTATGAGGATTTCCGTGTCCTGGACAAGCACCTGCACCTCTGTATCTATGACCGACGCTTCTCCCAGCTTCCTGAGCTGCCTCGACTGGACAGTCTGACTGACAGTCAGTCAGAGGTAAGCACTGAAAACACACATCTACACTCAGTCTATTTAACTACATTCAGGGCTGTAACCAAAATTCACTAAGGAGCTTTATCGGATTTAAAATCCATTTTCTTCTCATTTTAACTTTACCGCAGGTAAAAGCTTATTAAAAGACCATTTTTTCATGTATAGTATGCAAAATTAATTTAGGGGGTACCTTGCTTTTCTTTTTTAAATCTCACACAGCTTCGTTAATCCAGTTGTAATCCCCTAAATTCAATGAATCATTCACTTGCTGCCCATATACTTTCACAATACAAGAGTCCAAGGCATCAGTTATCTAGATAAAACTTCTTCCAGTTACTGTGCTTTGATATCCATTATGAACTACATGGATGTTTCTTGGGAACGCACAATTTGATGTTTTGCCAGTTATTCCTCGTTTTGCCCACCTTTCGGTGGGATTCTGAACCAGACGAAAGCTTTATGGTCAGCTCTAACAGGAATACAGAGGTTAGGTATCAAACCAAACCGGTAAAACCAGTTTATCACTGAGGGGTATTGTGTGTGTGGATGCTTTCAGAGTAATAACTTTACAAAGTTCCCTGTAGTACACTATTATACTTTCACCAGTAGCTGATTCATAAGGTTCCAATATTAAACAGTGATGTAACTGAGCTGAAACTTGCTTCCTACCCCTTCTTCTCAATAAAGTTTAGTGTCATCATTAGCTCAAATGTGCAGCAGAAGCTATAAACTAAATGTCCCTTGTAATATGAGGGCATAGCTGCAAATGTCATTCAGGTTGTTTATTACCATGCAGCTGCCTTTGTCACTCAAAAAACACATAACAAAAGGAGCGGATGACTTTTAGTGGTAATTATTAACACCCACTGTATCAATTAAGTTTAATATTGGGTGTGTTAGTTGTGGATTGTTAAAGTAGTAATTGGTGGTATTTGGTAAATGGAATGACTCTAACTGGCCTGTGTGTTTTCTTCCATGTTAGTCAGTTTTCCAGATGTTGTTGGCTTACCTCTCCAGGCTCTCAGCCATCGCTGACAACAAGATCAACTGTGGGCCTGCCCTCACTTGGATGGAGGTAAGGCTGCACTGTCCTCGGTCTGAAAAACCCCAAAAGGTTTCGTGGATTGGAGAGCCCTTTTTTCCCCAAAAGGTTGAGGCTTTGCTTTAGAGGAGTTATTATTCTGCCTTTGAATGGTCTTACCTGCACAAGAACTGGCCAGTCAGGAGATCCATGAATACTGTGGCACATTGTGAATAAGACAAACCATTGTAGTATTCTTTTCCAGTTACAAAACTGCAGGGCAAGAGAAAAATCTAAAAACCACTATGGCATATTGCAAACAGCAAAACTGCATCGACAAATAAGGAAAATACAGATAATGATAGAAATATTCCTTGCAAAACTAAAACAGTGTTGTACTTTTACTATAAAAGATGAATACCGGTTCCATAGCTATAGGATTACTATAGAAATACCATTGCTATAGAATTACTGGAATGTTGTAGTAGATATCTAGCCATCCCAGTTCATTCATTGTTCTCAACAGCAGAAATACTTCATACTTCAACCACTTTACTAATATTTCTAGCAAGACGATTATATTGCCATGTTTCTGTATCTTTTCCCCATGTCATTGTTCGATGACTGCCACTGTTGTGTGTGTGTGTGTGTGTGTGTGTGTGTGTGTGTGTGTACTAGGTTGACAATAAGGGAAATCATCTGTTGGTTCATGAAGAGTCGTCCATCAACGTGCCAGCTATAGCTGCTGCCCACGTCATCAAGCGCTACATCGCCCAGGCCTCAGACGAACTGTCCTTCGAGGTGCTAACAGTTCTCTCTCTCTCTCTCTCTCTCTCTCTCTCTCTCTCTCTCTCTCTCGCTCGCTCTCTCTGTGTCGGGCGCTGGCTCGGGCTCTGGGGGGCGCTCGCACTCAGGCACACACCCACACACCCCC
>JAVQJF010035141.1:0-34605 GCA_036023855.1 Gadopsis marmoratus | reverse complement strand
AGAGCAGGTTCACCCTTAGCCATGGAGAACGTTATGCTTCCTTGGACTCATTGTCAGACCCTACGCTGCTCCAGTGGGTCCTGGGTTCCTCCTGGTGCACGACAATGCCCAGACTCATGTGGCGAGAGTATGCAGGCAGTTCCTGGAGGATGAAGAAATTGATACCATTGACTGGTCCCCACGCTCGCCTGACCTAAATCCAATAGAACACCTCTGGGACATTATGTTTCGGTCCATCCTACGCCACCAGGCTGCACCTCAGGTTGTCCAGGAGCTCAGTCATGCCCTGGTCCAGATCTTTGAGGAGATACCCCAGGACACCATCCGTTGTCTCATTAGGAGCATGCCCCTGAGTTTAAGTGAGCTGAAAATAAATATAGCAATTGGTATGCTCTGTTGTTACTAACAACCACAGGGAGTGCATCTTCAAATATCCCGAATATCAGAACAAAAGACCAATGACACACGTATCAGCCTTTAAAACTCATCACAGCACTTTTTTTTCACTTCATTCACAGAAAGCTCACTCGTCCTTCGTGGTCTGACAGGACAAGTGGTCTTAATGACGCTTTCTTACTCATGATGTAGCAGCCCCCCCCCCCCCCATTTGCTCCAACCACAAACATCTAAAGGTTGCTTTACATCATTGCCATAGGAAGCTCCCCAGTCTTACATGGTATTCCATATTTGGGTTTGGCCAGACCTAAGGCTTTTGTAGGCTCTCATTAATTTAATTTTCTGCACTCTGTTCATTCATTATCAAGGTCTCCTTTGTTCCTGGCTTCATTTTCACACGTTTTCCTTATCACCATATTTTTCAAATAGTAATGAGCCATTGCACCCCAGGAAATGTAGGTGTTCTTGTACCTAATGCCTCGCTGTGATACCCAGATGTACTCAATCATGAAGAAGGGATACTTTTGATAGTTAGTGATATGAATATTTACATTTTCTAACATAATGCAAGATAAATGTATTGAGAGTTCATCTGCGTTCATAATTAGTCAGTGAGTAACATTTAAAATCTCTTTAAATCTCTTTAAATGTCTCTTAACACATTAAGTTGTGCAAAAGCTGAGAAAATGAAAAGAATGTTGAGATTTTTGAATCTTAACACAAATGTTAACAAGAATGGAATACTGCACTTTCCACCAGTTTCCTTGAAAACCAGAATAAGCCACAGTATTTATCAAAGAATGACTGTCCGGAGAAAATGGTGGCCTTTTGTTCAGATTTCCTCTGATACGTAGCAGATGGGAAAATAACAAAATGCTATGAATATGAAAAGACATTGCTGCTGACAGCTTGTGACAGTTGGCTTGGAGGCATCGGTGGGAAGATTTATAATATTCCTGTCCATGTCAGTGTTGCAGCAAAATGTCAATCAGTTAGATTTCACCTGATGGGCCACGTGTAATGCCCACATGTTCCAGATGCTGATTTAGAGGTGTAATAACATGCTTCAGCTATGGCTGTTTGGGAGTGGAACTTATCCCCTTTCTGTCAATGATATTTCTGCGGAAAAAAAAATTCAGTTGTTAAACGTAAACCAGAACGGACATTTGATTTGACCGCTAAAAAAGTACTGCACACTTAAATGTGTTTTTTGAGCTGTAATCTAGATTTTATACCTTGATGAAAGACATCAATTCTGCTGTTAATATTTACATTTCTTACCAAACGTATAGAAACATTCAACACGGCATCTGCTGTTTTAAATCAGCCCTGAACCAATGCAATGAACTAACGATGCTGACACAGAGTCACCCGGTTGTGACCTGTCTACGTCAAGAAATTTCCCCTGAACCACACACTACGCAGCCACAAGGCCACGCCTCCTGCAGGTGTTGTTCCCTCACTCGTGATATTCTTTTTTTTTTATTTGCTAGGACAGAGGGTTCTAGCTGAATATGAGCTTGGAGTTACACCTTAAAGGCTACAACCACCAACAGGAAGTTCCTCCATTAAAGTGGAGTAAGTGTAATGTTTGCGAACACATCACTCGTTTTTTTTCATACATTCAATCAATTTGTTTTATTTTTCTGTGTCTCAGGTTCAAATGGCAGAAAATGTGATACAAAGAAATGCGTGTGTCTACCTCTTCAGCCTACACCTCAATTTGCAGTTTAATGAGATGGCACATAGATGTTAAAAGCTCTGAAAGCACCCTATAATTGTTATGTTGTGCTTAGGAAAGCTTGGCTGCCATTAACCTTCTAACACCACAATTCACTTCACACGTCTAGCAATTACCTCGCCAATAATGCCAGAGCTCACAAATACGTGTGTTCTGAAGTTCCTGTAATTACATTGGGCTTTTCACATGTAATCTGAAAATACTAAGAGGTCAAACTGGTCGCTGATAATCACGAGTGACTGGGTCTGAGGGAGGGTCACACATACTGAAGAGTCTGTTTCCATCCAGCGCTAATGAGAGGGGTCATATTTCCTTAAGGAGAGGTCCAGAGTGGGGTGCCTTTGTTTTGCTTCCCAAAAGCAGAAGTAATGTCATTTGGTGGGAAAAATGACAAGCCTTCAATGAATATCATTTAGCCTGCAATTGAAGTACAGCCTGTATGATTTGGGGAGAAAGCTTTTAAACAAAGCTCTTAATAATAATGTTGTCATTTCTACTAACCAAATAAAGCAACTCTATCATTAAAGCACAGCTAAAACTATAAGGGTGATAAACGCAGCTAACTAATCCCCAAAACTATGCAGACTTTTACATGACATTAACTGAAACTCCACACTGTAAAAATGGAATTAGTTCCAAGTGGCATTTGTCCGTAATTGAGTCCTTAAAGGTTCAAATTTTTTCAACTTGGTATTAAAACCCTGATCAGGTGGCCCTATGTATATTGAAACAGGTTTTGTTGCTGTAGTCAGTGTAACAGGCCAGGCCATGGGGGGTGTTCCTAAAATGCACTGCCCGCCTGACCCATAGCATGACCTGTTGTCCTTTTAGTAAACTCAACATTAATTTTTGTGACCTCCGATTGGTGTAATCGGGTGTCATTACTGCCGATGTGAATAAATATCTTACCATATTTACGTTTATCTAGCCAGCCGTTTCAAATAGAATTCAACGTCGCCCACTCTGGCCCCAGGGATGCATTTGACTATGGTAGCTGGTGTTGCTAACTTCACGTTTCTCAAAATAGAGTTGCCAATAATCAGAAGTACTGTTAGTTTTTTGTCACTTCTACAACATAGTTTAGGTTTAGACTATGTGGGTTGCAATCAAATTAATTGGAACAGAATATGTGTTAATTCTCATTCACGTCAACTGGAAAATTGACTGGCTATTCCACATACACTGTCCTGCTGCTGAAAATCCTCACTAGAGTAACAAATGTTGATTAATCCGCTGTTGAAATTAGACGCCAACAAATACAATATTTTCTTTTGTTTTTGTGTTAAGCTGTGAAACTATGTATTTGTAAGCAAATTTTAAAGATTTATGTATTCAGTTTATGTATATCAATGGACTTGGGTCTGAGAGCCACAGATAGACAAGGTAGGGAAGTCAGAAAGCATTAAGAGGCAAACTAACATTGTTGGTTTTGTTTTTTCATGGGATTTGTTGACTACTGTATGTAAAACACCACCTTATTTTAAGTGTCATGTTCTTTAAACTGACAAATACTGCACTGGTTCTATTCTCTATCAATATTTTCCAAAATCATGTTTCAATCACTCTTGATTCTAGTGCAGCAACCCGCATAATTCTTTCCTGTTTCAAAATATAAACACTTAATTTTTAAAGGAAACACTGCATTTGCTGATATTTGCTTTTCTCTCACTTTGCCACCAGCTTTACTCGGGACATAAAACTGGTATTTTCATGTAAACTAAAATGCTTCAGTTCAGTTGCCTGGACACATTTGTTTTGGACCATCCCCTCTAGTTGAGATTAGCTAAATTAGCTGTGAAGAGCAATGACTCATGGGACTGTGCATGTTTGGTGGAGATAATTGCAGGCCTAGTGTGCCACAGCCTGGCACCCAGTTTGGGATTGCAGGTGGGTTGGCGTAGGGAAGTGCCTATCGAACTGCACATCTGGCTCCTGCGGGCTCAAAATCTTTCATTACACCCTCTTCAAAATGGACCCAAATACAGCACTGCCAAAAAATGGTGCTAAAAGCCTTTTCCTACACTTGTTTTTAAAGAGTTGTTTCTTGTTTAAGGACAGAAGAACCTGGATAAATCTTGACCAGGAATTATATGCTGTTAGGTGTGAGTAAATTTGGAAGAAGGGGTTGAAGGTTAAAGATAAGGGAAGGGGTAAGGTAGAGTTTGATTTTGAATAAATTAAATTTCAAAATACATGTCGATGTACTCACTTTGCATAAAGCAAAAATATCTGATTATAGAAACATAGGACATGACTGCAACCGGTATTTTATCTCTTCTTTTCACGGAGATACGTGATGTGGCGTGTTTTTCGACGTTTTTGAGGAGTTTCTATAGGAACTAATTAGATAGCACTCTGGGGCTACTCTTCCGGCTGACAGTTTAGGGGAATGGTCTTCTGTATGGTCGGCAGTCTCTCAGAAAACAGGCCATAATTCATCATTAGGATATCAGAGTCCAGGTGCAGATGAGAACTGATAGAGCCAGCAGCCAGGCAAGTCGGGGCACTCAAGGAGGAAAATCTTATCCCAGGGACAATTCCCAGGTCATACCCATGGTAATTGAAATAATTTTGCCCCTAGAGTTGTTTAATCACTGACAACCACACGTGCAGGGGGGACAAAATTGAGGAACGCACAAGCCTAATTACATCTGCCACTGTTAACGTTCTCCCCTCCCCCACTGCCTCAGTTCACATCAGCACCTCTTATTTCTGTTCTCCTGTTCCTGTCAAGAGTTTCTTGAGATGAAGCATTGATGGGCAAACCATATCAACTATTTCTTGCCTCTCTGCTCTCTTTTTATGGACAGACTCTTGGTTGCACCACCACGCTTGTGCTCGCTGTGAATAAATTCCAAGTGGGACACCAGTGTGGCTCCAGCCAGGGTGGATTGGACAAAGCACAGTCCCATTAAAAAAAGCCTATGTTGAGATGCAACAAATCATTTGTCTGTTATTAACCCTGAGCCTGTAATTATGCAGATTGCCATAGATTTTCCCTGGGTGCCTGGAAGTGAGATCCAGGGGTTGTTCTCAGCGTGGCAGGCCGACGAGAGAATGGTCGTGCATTACTGAACTTGCCACATTCATCATGTTGACTGATGGCACAGGGAGTTAGTCCCCGGGTCCCGGTGGTTAATGTAGTGGGTAATTAACTGTCATTTGCCTAGTAATAGGCCGATGATCAATGGTTTGTGAGGAAACAAATTCTAATCCGGCAGCTGATGAATGCATGCTGAGGCTGGAGCAATTGAAGTGGTGGGAGGGATTCAGGCTGGGGGAGGGAAGAGGAGACCAAAGCCACCACCGGAATTTCAAACGGCGACTGGAGGCACTGGTGCTGCTGTCACACCCCCCCCCCACACACACACTCTCTCTCTCCAAAATGGATTAACCCTCCCAAAAAAGCCTCATTTGTTGCCTTTGGTGTTGGAATACCCAGTCAGGTGAATGATGGGCAAGTTGATTGATCCTCTTGACCAAAGTTTGTCCAACAATTAATTTTAAAGGGTCCGTTCACCCAAAAAAATATTCTCTTCCCTTAAGAGTATCCATCCATGCAGATAATTTTGGTTTGGTTTGAGATAACTGACACTTCTACCACATCTCTCTCCAGAAACAGTGTCCCTGTCACTCACCACAGAATAATCTGCAGAATGCACGGAACACTTTTGATTTGTGATTATTTCTTTGGTTCGAAATAGTTCCCATGAACACTTATAGAAGATAGGTAAAAATGTCAGTTTTTCAATAGTTGCGACAAATATTTGTACCTGCGTCTGCGGCGCTGAGAATTTGTTACTGTATTATGCCGTGGAGCGTGTGTTTGTTCAGTAACGTCAGTCCATAGAAAGACCGTCCTCACCTTCGGGTTTGAGTTTTGCTTTGGGAGTCCTTTGATAATGTACTGATGGCTGAACACAGGTACAGTGAAAACACCTCTTATCTCCTTTTGGTGTGTCAGTGCTGGTCGCCGTTAATAGAAAAAAATGCAAACACATATTTGTTTTAATGTCTAAGTCAAGGTTTTTCACACTCCTGCTTAATAATTTAAGTGTTATCTTACAGTTGACAAAGTGATGTGTCACTTCTAATTGGAAAGTGAGGTGTGACTTTAAGTTGATCCAACCCAGAACTATACAGAAGTAAAATATTGTATGTGTCAGCCAGTATAAAAAATTGTTTTATGGGAGGAATTTAAACCACTATGACTTATAAATGCCGACATGTGTTAAGCCAGTGAAGCACTGAATTTTAAGTTGGGTGTATCGCCTCAACATGTAATTTGGAATAATTCAGCAGTATGTGGCAGCTACAACCAAAGATTTAAAACAGGACTGTCAATGCACCAATGTTTCTGTTTGAATGATAAAAAAAAAAGATTAAAGACTATAAAATCTTCAACCAGCTGTGAGAGAGCAGATATCTGTTCTTCTTTGCTGATTGTGAGCTGTGATCAGAAAGTTTCAGAGCGGTGTAGCAGCAGCTTTCTCTCTGATGTGAGTCAGTGCTTACTTAAAGCTGCTGGCGTTTGGTTTTTCTGTAGCTGTATGTTGTCCAAAATATGATATTATATATATTATAACATAAAACTGCATAATACATTATGAGATGAGGCACTGAAAAATCACTCCACTATCAGATGCATTTGTACAATATCAATGGCTCCATGTATATATTTTCCAGGATAATGCAATTATTTCCTATACCCCAGTAATTAGAAAGTATTTTGGATTTAGCTTGACGAAACTGAGAAAAGGCATTGGCGTGACACCGCTCCTGCATTCTCCAAATGGGGCGGGGGCCTACACACTCAGATTGGGTTTTGGGGTCCACTGCGCTAAAGCCTTGTGGAATAATTTAATTGGTGTCTGTTTTTCTCTCATCAAATGGGTACCACTGAGCCGTACCAGGTTGTAATGCCTAGTGAATGCCTTTTGACTGAAACAAGGTATCAGGCACTGACTGCCTCTATTCTCTTTCAAATTCAGATTTGAGCAAAGCATGAATTTTAATTTCATGTTGCATCTTCAACCTCTTTAAATATACATGCTATCTTGTCAGCCATGGATATGAAGTGCATGTCAAGCCCGCTATTCTACATATATCAGTCTGTTTTTTTTTTTTTTTTTGTCAGCAGACCCACAGTTAGCAGCTTTCTCTATGGCAGACAGCTGAACCATTGTCAGCCTGAGAGCGATGCATTACAAATGTATATATTTATTATCAATTATAATCTTGCACAGAAAGAACTGAGTCCCAGGCCCTGGGTGTGGGCACACAAGGCCTCTAAACCATCATCCTGTGACTGTGTTGGAGCCTGTGCTTTTGAATTCATTACAACCAAACCACGCTTAATTTGCCTCCTCCCTTGAGAACCATTAGCGTCTGTGGCATCAAACTGGCGGAGCGGCGAAAGATGAGTGGCAGGTACGCGCCATCCATCTTCCCTTCCTGCAGGGTGAGCCGAGGCTTCCTGTGTGCTGCCGATTTGAAGAGCGTTTGCCACACAAGAGCCTAGCGAGCCCAGCTGGCTAGATGCTGACACTGCCACGGATACAGTTTGGGTAAATCTTTGAAGAACGTTATCAACAGCTCCACATTTTGTTTTTTAGCTCAGCTTGTCAGAGACACTAAAAAGACTGTTTGATTGATTTTAGGAGGATAATGTACATATTGTTGTTATGCACAGGTGTTTAATCATTTAAGCAGTGGTTAAAGCAGCATAAGAAGGTACAGAATGAATTAAGCCATAATAAAGCAGGAATTTGGATGTTATGTTTGGGAATCCTGGGATCAAAAATATTTTCCAAAATAGAATTTCCCATTTCCAGACTGCAATAACTTGGCATGAAATGATAGAATTTTCTGGAGGCAATGACATTGCCTAATACAACTGCCTCTATAAGAAATGACAAGGAGGTGAACATTTTATCACAATTTACATATGAATGACTTCAAATTGTTGCCAAACTGGTAAAACATGTCAAACATGGATATCACAAGAAAGCAGTGGGACAAAACAACAGGTCTTTCTCATTCAGGGTTTACTTTTAGCCCTTTCTACTACAGGAACTGAATGTAGCATGTAGCCATTGTCACAGGTTCTGCTGTTTCACCCATTGTTCTCTGCCCATGAGTACCTGGATCAAAATTAATTTAGACTTGTGTCTACTGTTAGCATTTATATATTCATTGCTGTTATTCAAATGTATATTTTTAATTCATATTTTTATGTTACTATATCTTTTTTGGGGCATATTTTTTACTACCATGGTAAGCCATACTGAAATTATTCTCACCTGTTACCAGACTACATACATTGGACCAGATCTATCCTATTCCAGTCTTGACTGTACTATGACTTTTTTTTTTACTTGACATTTTAGCCATATGATGAGTATGACTGAATGTACAGTACATATCAGTTTAAAACATTACATAGTGGTTCTCTTTTTTCTTTCTTTAGTTGTGTGAGTTTGCAAAGTGTGCAAAGCTTTTACATTAAGTACGGTCGTGTTGGTGGTCTTATTCTGGCTTTTTACTTTGTCACTTCACCTCAGCAATAATCAACCTTGGAGGAAAGTGGGCTTATTTATTGAATCAAGTGCCTAGCAGATGGGAGACACACACAAACAAACGGATGTTCACAGATACAAGGACTTTCACCCAGGATTTCTTAGAGCAAAGTAGTGTGACAGCCCTTTTCAACAGCGCAGGCCACCTTCAATTTGCAAGAGATGAGGGAAAAGCATGGACAGACACGGCGAGCAGAACGCCGTTTTGATTCAAGCTGACAGCCAGAAATCTTAAAACATCACATTTTTACACGAATACCTTCCATCATTTATAAACCAGAACCTTGAGTGCATGCTATCTGAAAATGATTCAGGCTACGGGAAGACAAGGACATTCACCCCTGCACAGCAAGAGGCGGCGGCATTGTGACTCTTTGTCCTAAAATGCCATACGAAAGTGCTGCTGTTATGCTCAAGCACTCATGCTCATTATCACGCACTACATCTATCATTTCTTTTCTTTATCATTTTCTTTTTATGTTTTTTTTTTTGTTAGATGAATTACTCAGCTTTGTAAGAAGAGAAATGATCATTTCATCTATTTCATGTGAAGACCTTCTGACAGAGATTCCACAAATGGATCTAAGTTTAGATCGCTCAAAGGAAAAGGCATAATTCTTTTAATTAAGTCAGCATTAATCCATCGAATTGGCCCTTTTTTGTTTTCACCCACCTACCATGTTGCAGGAGGTATTCTTCATTGTCACACGGTGTGTTGACAGTGGATCTTAACTCTGTAGGTATTCATGAGGGCACAATCTATCTGCTTCCTTTGCCTCTGGGAAACATACTTTCTGAAGGTTAATAAACAACCCTGCATATCCCAAGCCCTGAGATCATTTATCAGATTGCGATCTCTTACAGACTCTGAGAGTGGCATGCCATTTTATCATTTTAACAATGACAGCTAAAAGTGCCTCAAGAAGTCTGCCTAATGGGTTATTTTGTTATATGATTTCGTTATCAGATTTTTTTTCCCTTGCCACTCTAGTCTAGGTCAGTGTGTAGTAGCAACCCTGAATCCCTAATGAACACTCACATTAATGTCCCCGGAGAAAGAAATAATAGGGTCCTCCCTGGGCAGTAGTGCTACCCATGTCCCATCTATGTCTATGACACAAGCTGTGGCCCTGCTATTTTTTACTGCGCTACTGTAGCCCAGCTCTGTCCAGCCTATTTTTTTTGTGACTGATTCAGAGACCTTGTTCCAGTAGCTCATGTTAGTGTGTTTATCCCAATCTCTTTGACAGAATGTCACTCTTATTCTCAGGGTCACCAGGATGCAGAAGAAGCGTCGTGCTCTTGTCCATTCCATGTGGTGCATTTCCAGTGATAATGGGATGCAAGGGTTGGAGATAGTCGTGGTTTGAGCCAAAATTGTTCAAGGTTCAAATGTGCTGCGCTCATGTCCTTTTAGGTGACAAATTCTGAACTCAAAATAATATAATACAATAAATATGTTACATCCATTGGGACATAGTGTCCAAATGGAAATGGTGTTTATTGTTGGGTGTCTGTAAATGATATTAAAAAGAGTCCGGTTTAGAGCTACTCTATGTGAGAAGATCATTTCTGAATTGACTTTGAAATGAGAAAGGGCAGCGCCGAAAGTCACCTCATGTCATAATCATTTTTATTGGTATCATTTAAAGTGGATGACAAACGACGAGCCTCGTTTTGATTGGAAGCTTCCCTCAGTGCATGTATGACATCAGTGAGGTTTCTTATTAAATCATGCAATCAGCAGTCAGCTGGAAATCAATTGCAGCTGTACACAGAAGAGCCATAAAGCGACACCTAATAAACTAAAGCAAGTTAATATTAAAAATATAAAAATAATGTGAAAATAAAATAAAAAATACATTTATTACGTTTCATTGCCATTCCATACTGCCAGTAGGAAAATTGTCACTTTGGTCTGATAGGTGAGAACAGGGTTTTCTGGAAAACTTTGATGGTATTAATGGTTGAGTTGTATACATCATAAAAATTGGTCATTGATTACTGTTTTAACCAGCGTCATGTAAATGTATCCCTGCACAAAAGTAAAGTCTAGGAGATGTTTTGCCTAGTTTAGCACAAAGGCTGAAAGTAACGGGAAACTGTTCGCCTGGTGCCTTCCAACAGCTCCAAACTGTTTTACTTATGGCTCTTGGTTGTTACATTTCTTTTTCTTCATAAGTTCAGTGAACAACACAGAGCATGTAAATTAAGAATTTCTGCCAGTCAGACTAGGTTAGCAGCTTCAGCCTGATTCCCGTCCTTGCTGCCAAGCTAAGCTAAGCTAGACACCCAGAGTTACTTTTGTGTACTGAAGCTTGAGGGAATGACTTACATCATGTATCTTCTTTGTGTGTGTGTGTGTGGCTCAGGTTGTTTGGTGTAACGGGGAATTGCGCAGCTTGCAGCAAGCTAATTCCAGCCTTCGAGATGGTCATGAGGGCCAAAGAGAACGTCTACCACCTGGACTGCTTCGCATGCCAGCTGTGCAATCAGAGGTGAGTGATTGGACCGCACTCCTGCTCCTCGCCGATACCTGCGTCTATGCAGATGGCTGGTCAGGCTGCAGCGTAGTGAATCCCAACTGTTGCAGTTGATAGTGGCCTAGAGCTACAGGTGCAGTTACATGTCCGTGCATATGCTTCCCATCAGTCTTCATTGCTGGGCCTCATCCTGCAGCCTGTGGACAGGATGTGGTCAGAGAGTTCAAGGCACTCCTTCTTACCACAGCACCAAAGGAGAGGGGGCAGTTTGGAGGCATTGAACTCAGTAATTGAAAAACCCTTCTTTAATACATTCCAGTGTCACCATCACTGAACCTCTATGGTACCCCTACAATGAGTTTATTATGTACACTGGTACAATTAATAGCAGTCCAATACAACATCCCTGCCTTAGGTCCCATCTCTGTGAGGCTTAAAATATTCAGTATTTGAGTCCATGTTGGTGGATTGAGTTGTAATAGTTTAAGTGCTTCTAATTTACATGAAATGAGTATTAGAAATAATAAAAACATTCACAATAACACAACATGAGCTTGTATCTATTTTTTATTTAGTATTTCCTCTTAGATTTCGTATTTGAAATGGCCAGTACCCTCGCAATTACACGTCACCTACAGGAGAACGTGGAAAGCATTGCCACCGGTTTGAACGTTGGTCTCTTTGCCATTGAGCAAACCAGAATATTATGAGGTGTTTTTTTTTTAAATGTTACAAGAAACACTATCTCGCAGAAAACCTGAGTTGAACATCAGGAAACGTACGTTTTGGCTGGGTTGCTGTGTTTCTCTCAAATCTTTTCCCAAACTTGGCTTTGTTGCACCCACACACACCAACCAGACACATTGCGCATGCTAAAGGAAAAGGACCTGGTTGCACACAATTAGCACTTGGTTATTGTCTTGCCACTTCAGCCGGCTGCCCCAGACAGCCTCCCCTAATTGAAGAAGTCAGCTAATCTTCATCAGCCAGGCCCAGGCAGGCCAACTCTGCTCTCCCACATTAAAACCCATTTAAGCGCGAACAAATCTTTCTTTTTACATTAGGCCAGTTGATGAACTGTTGAATAAAATTGTCGTTAGTGTGTTTCACATGGTCCGCTGTGGCCTCGCAAGCACCGTTCAGATGCCCATCACAATCTCACCGAGGCCTGGCCAAGATTTATGGTGTAGCACCGGCTTTAATTGAAGCCGTTCTTCAGCTCTGACTTTTTGTTTTCCGTTTTGTTTCTTTACATTGGTAGAGTTTTTGGTGTGGGGGTATGCCTGGATTATAATTTTTTCCAAATAATACCTAAGTCAAACATATTTAAATGTTTGTGTGAACTTTAAAATCAATCAATAATCCACACATTTTTATTGTTGTTCCCGCTGTATATCTGTTCCCCCTGCAGAGACTATAGTCATGTGATTTAATGTCTCAACATTTGTGACGTAATTAATTTGTGCCTGTCAGAAGATTTGGGATTATGACTACAACATTACTTAATACAGTAAGTCTATTCTAAGTTGGTTTCTCAACATTTATATCCACATCAATAGTCAATAAAACATGTTCTTTTACAAATGTTCTCAGCCTCAGTCTGACATCTGTCAGGAGATCTCACTAAAGATTCCCTGAATAGTTTCTCAGCAGCTTGTTGCGGCCGGCCCGGAAATGGGCTCCTTTTCTTTGTCTGGCATACAGATCTGCCAACTAGTTCATCTACACCAGGTCTGTCTCTTGTTTCCCAACCTCAAACAAACATAAAAGCACCCCCTCCCTCCCTCCCTCCCTCCCTCCCTTCCTCCATGGGCCCTTCAATAAAGCAATCTAATCCATCTCACAAATGGCCCAAAGATTTCTCTGAGGAACTTCGTCAGAAAATGTGAAATCTGATAAATAGAGCGGGCAATTGTGAGGTTAGCAGGGGTCATGCAGTGTAATTATCCAGTGCTCCTGCAGGTCAGCCGCAGCCCATGTTGCCGTTTGAAGGTTGAATTGCTACAATCAAGTTTGAGCATACAGCCACCCCCACCACACACACACACGTACTCGCTCATGCATCTATCCATGCCATCAGCTGGTCTGTGGGTACTTCCACCCTACTGTATCCCACGGAGCAAGGACAGAGAACTCGAAGGGAGTGATTATTCTGATTTCATCAGGGACTCACTGCAGGACTCTAATGGTCATTGCCATGCTCAGCTATTAAGAGCCTTGGTTAAGTTATAGGCCAGTTAGTGCAGGGCAGAGATAGAGAGACTGGCCCATTAGCTGAGAGTGGACATGTCACAGCGATCATGACCTGCAACTGCTTCCTTGTTCTTTGTCATCATCACCATCAAATTGGCAGCAATCTCTTGCTTGCCACGAAAGACGCATTGAGAGCTGAACCTGCTTCAGGAATAAAATAAATGGAAAAGCCTCACCAGTTATCTTACTTGTGTATCTGCCAGAGAGCAAAAGCCTTTTCCCCCTCTTTCTTTGCTCTGTGCATGACTTTGAAATGGTATCAAGCTGAGGGGAGTGAATAGCTCCTGTCCCCGGTCTATCAGTGAAAATATAGGATCCTACATTGGCTCTGATTGCTCATGTCTGCACCCTTACTCTGTTAAACTGGACATAAATCTATTGTCGTGACCTTCCCACCAGCCAGACCTGTTATTTTCCCTACCTGAGCTGGGGGAAAGGAAGCACCACCATGATCTTAGAGCCAAAGGGATATGGGGCTGTTACTGAGGCGAGAGGGGGTGTTGGTTAAAGTGGGGCTGTTGGGAATAAGGACGGAGATATGAGACTCCATCCAGCAAGCAGTTAGCCACAGATCAGCCCTGGGGGACAGCTAATCGATGGAGCTGTCGTCCAGCCTCATCATCTAGCCAGTGCTGGCCCAATTTCCCCATGATGAGCTGGAGGCCACAGTCTGGGGTGGCTGGAGAAAGGTTAGAGTAGAGGGGAGCGGAGGAGAGCAGGATGGGTGACAGTGCAGGGGATGGCCAGTGCTGATAAGGGAGGATGCTCCATACTGGAGTACGGGAAGGAGAGACTGACACCAATTGGATTCAGCACAGCAAAGCCCAGCCACTGGTGCCTTGTATGTCATGAGTTTGGCTTGTTAGACAGCGGCCTAATAGCCAATAAGGGACACAGTTGTCATATTGTGTATGATTGGTGTTGAGAACTCAGAGCCTGTGCAGCCAGCCTACTAGAGAATACAATTTACTACCAAATCCTGCACTATTGGAGGAGAAAATGTTTTCATACAAATAAAAGTCCCCTCATGGAGATGACACAAAAGTTTATCAACCAATAGCCAGATTGTATATATGCAGCATAAATCCTCTCTGTGCACCATCAAAGAACACATCCTTGCACCTTTATTGATATTTTAGATTTTATATTTGCACTGCTTATACTGTATGCGCCATTAAACGCCGTCATTATAGCTAATAAGAGTGCTTCCTCCATTTGTGAAGGTAGTTCTGTGACATTTTAAGAGGGAGGTTCTATAGTTTGTCCTCAATCTGTGGCCACATTGGTTGATTAACAATTGATTTTTCAGTGGTTCACTGCAGAAACCTGACATCTGTGAGACATCATAGGTGGGGAAAGAAAGAATAAAAGACCAGAGCATTTTAAAACACGACCATAGTGGACATTTACAACCAAAGATGGAGACAAAAAAATGTAAGTCTCCTCATTTTCAGATGCAAAGGTTCTCTACATTAGATTAGAGAAGCTCCAAATGTCCTTGTGCTTCTGCTGTCTGATTGCCCAGCAGCAATCTGCCAGAGAAGATTTACAGCATGCTGTTACAATTAAGCATCAGTGTCATAGGGCCAAGTGGTTCTGAACCTATGTGTATCCTAACAGTAATTAGATTTGGTGCAGTTGAGACTGTTTTCTCTCTTTGACAAACTCCCTGCTTCTTCATTTGAGTGGAAAGTGAAGACTCGAGTTAACACGGGCCTCCGAGGCAAATTGTCGGCATCACAATATATCTTTTAAGTGTGTGCCGGTGGATGCCATTCTTTCTCTTCCTCCTACAACAAGAGGTCTCTAAAGTCTCATTAGTCGCAGTCACCTCTGAGTAAAGGAAGGAAGATGGAGGGAAGAATGTGAAGGCAGTACAGGGAGAGAGAGAAAGAGAACGGCAGCACTGCAGAAAGCAGAAACCATGAGATGACTGCACACGATAACATGAAAACAACTATATAGTTACTATATACTTGTAGTAACAGATGTGATAATATGGGAGAACCTTAAGGAAGGTTGAGTTATAGCTCGCTCCTGTGATGAGTGTTGAACTCACACAGTAACATGTGTTATGGGTACAGATAGGTGTCAAAACAAAGGAAAAACCTGAATCTGAGTAAATAAGTGGAGAAGCAAAACAATGAAAGCAGAGGAATCCATACAGGACACCAGGTCTCACGCAACTGTTTGAGATGTGGGAAAGTGATGTGAACCGTATGTTCAACCTCATTCAATGCTCAACCTCACTGAACACTGATTTGGATCAGATTTTGGAGCAGCATGGTAAGGCACCAGTGTGCTTCAAAAATAGTGGATGTGTCATCTGAAAACATCTGAAAAGTGTCTAATGGGCAAAACTGTATATACGTGATTTCAATGTCCACACTGTAAGGGGGGTGGGTGAAAAGCCGGGATCAGCCTGGGCCCCACGGTCCAGCCATTTTAGGTGGTGACTACTGTAAGCCAGCCAGCCCGGTTCCAGACCTCTGAATTGCTTAGATTCGTTAAGCAATTTAAATAGACCTGCTGTTCTGCTCAATGACTGTCTCTCCCAGTTGGAGACAAAAATTGACAAAATGTTGTTATCGCAAGTCTACTTACAGAAATAACTACCTTTAAACTGATAATTGTAAAAAACATTATCTTATCTGCTCCTAACAACGGCTTCAGCTTCCATGTCAGTTGAAAATTAGTCAGTTATGTTAGCAGGATTGAAATGTCAATCACTAAGGAGTCATGAAAGTCACTGAATGAAGTGAAATGAAATGGCAATTTAGTCTGATTATGTGTAGCCTCATAATCAGACTGATATACCAAAGCTTTGTTTGAGGCTCATAGTGGAACATCACACTATATGTTGAGTCTTCCCTTTAATTTGCTGATAGCAGATATTATTTTATTTCCCAAAATTCACACCTAATAATATCAACTGTATTTGTATTTTTGACATAATATTCTTAACGTGAGGTCTTTGTGCAAGGTGATTTGATTTCCTGTGTAAATGCTGGGCTAAGAAGATGTGCCTTACCTTTATATCTTTAACATTTACAATTATTCAGTGTACACATGTGCATTGTTGTCCGTGTGGAAAGGCCTTTGATCTGCCATAGAACACTATAGTATATAGTATAATATAGGTAAATCAGTCTGCATTGTGGGTTTTATAGACTTATACTGCTGAAGCTAATGCAGTAAAATCATATCCTCATTTATTACATCAGCAGCGACCAACACAAACTGTAACACAAGCTGATATTCAAATTTCAACCCAATATATCGGAATTCTCTGTAGCTATATACAAGTTGTACTCTTTTAAAAAAAGTGGAAATACCAGGGCAACACAAGGTCCATTATTAGACGTGCTTGTGATGGGCTCAGTGTAATATCCTCATCATAATTGGTGCACAGATGTCACATATGCTGTTGAAGTTTCATCGAGCAGAAACAATTTGGCCGTGTAAAATCAGTGGAGGGCAGGGATAAGAGCTGTGAGGAGAGAGGGAGGAGGGCGACGAAGAGGGAGAGATGCAGTATTGCTAGTGGAGAGAGGGTGTAAAGAAATAAAGGGACATAAAGTTAAAGTGGGAGTGGGCTTGGTGTCAGTAAAGACAGACAATAATAGATTCTGGGAGAGAATGTGTCATTTTAACAGGACACTTTTATTAGAGTGGATGGCACCATCGCACAGCTCTGCCCCTGCTTAATCAGTGTCAAGCAGCCCAGATGAATGGATATTAGTTGCCTGTGTTTAGTTTGGTAATGAAGGTGTGCAAGCATCCTGTCATTAACCACAATAAATATGTTCTGTAAGTAGACATTTTGGAGAAAACACACAAGTTTCTGGTGTCAGCCATGGCTATGATAATATTCAGATTTTAAAATAGCAGTAGCGGGTTGCGGCTCTTTTTTGTATGTGGCCTGGATATTAATGGGCACAGCTTTATTTCCTGATCAGATGCTTTTCACTTTCCTTGGAAAAAGGAGTCAACAAGGGCACTTCATTAATGTCCTGCAGTACTGAGAAGGTTGGCAGGATGGCATCTCCAAGATCAGTATGGAATGACCAAATTTACGTACTGCACAGCTGACTCACAGAGTAGGATGCTAATTTCATCCATCACTGAAATGTTCACAGATTCAAAAAACTACACCACAGTGTGCAGCTTTACATGATATTTCTTTCAAAATAAGTGCTCTTCCTCAGAACAATTGGCTTTCTATCCAGAAAGACACTGTTCTCACACTGTTTGGTATTTTGTGCCAATACCTATGGTGCATTTGAATCCTGCTAATTGGTCCCAAATGGATTTAACAAATTATGCTCTCAAATCTGCCCTGAAGCCCTGAACAAACGCTGCGAACAGCCCAAGCTCGTCAGGTACCTGAGCTCCATCCGCTGTGTGCAGCTCCCAGCACTGAACTCAGCAGTCTTAACATCCAAGGAAGTCAAAGGAGGCAAGACTCACTGTCCCCATCCCCCCCAACCCAACTCCACCCTCCCCGCTGGTAAACACTGGCACGGCTGCTTGCCGACCTTGTCCAACCTGCACACTGAGCGAGATAAGCAGCCCTCAGGACAATACAGCAAGAGTTATTGCTCTTACGCGTTCAACATAATCTTCACTTGCTGCTGTGCTGAAAGGTCAAGCGTAACTGTGGCCCCCCCTGGCTGGAGCAGAACAGGACTGCCGAGGTTGGTGGGGGTGCAACAGCTGCAAGTGGGAAGGCACCCCGCCCTGAAACAGATATAACTCCATTTGATAACCAGAGCCCCCCCCTTCCACTCAAACCAACTCCGACCCCCTAAGCCCTACATCTTCCCCCTTGTAATTGAGTTGACTGTCTCGTAGAGAACTCCTTGTCTGCACACGGCAGTGTTGCAGCTCAAGGGCGGAGTTGGCACTGAGGTTTGTGTAGCTAGTAGAGAAGCAGAGATTTTGCAATGTAGTCAGGAAGCTAGTGCTGCAGCCATCTGGGCCTGCTAGCCCACAGCTCAGGACTAATGAGATTCTTGCTTTAATGCTTATGTAATAACCCCCCTCTGTCTCTTTTGTGTGGTGCAGGTTTTGTGTGGGAGACAAGTTTTTCCTGAAGAACAACATGATTCTGTGCCAGACAGACTATGAGGAGGGGCTGATGAAGGAGGGCTACGCTCCCCAGGTCCGCTGACCCTCGCACACCAGCAAGGAGGATGAGGAGGAGGAAGACGAGTGGGCGAAAGAGAGAGAGAGACTATAGGAGAGCTTGTAATCACCCAACAAAAGCACTATTGCCTCCTGTCCAGCTCCTGTCCCCCACATGTACATAACTAAGCAAGCTGGAGGGGACACACTGCTGTACAGAATAGCCATAGAGACGCCAGTGTGGCAGGGAAAGGCCCTGGAAGCCTACAACAAACTACAAGTATGAAAAGAATAGATTGTCCATTTCTTTGTTTGTGACTTATGGATGTTGCCTCTTTCTTCCTGGCCAACAAACATGTGCTTTCAGAGCAATTTCTAACCAACAGCTGATCCCGGTGGTTGGGGGAAAAAAAAAAGAATTAACCCACCTTCAAGCAGTCTTGTCTCATCTTATCTGACAAGGAAAGACAGCGTCTTTCTTCTACTTGAATCTAAAATACACTGAGGTATTATCAATCAGTTTTGAGATGAAAACCTTTTTACTGTATGATATCAGAGTCAAAACACAGTGAATGTAAACTGAATAGCAGCAAAAATAATGCTGATGACTGATTTGTTGCTGTGTGTGTGTGTGTGTGTGTGTGTGTGTGTGTATGTGTGAGCAGGTGGATCCCTTCAGGTTGAGGATTTCAGTCTCGCAGTCTTGTGAGGCTTGGTCTGGTCCATATAGTCCTCTCAGAATCTTAAGATTCCAAAATTGAGCACAAGAGTCTGGCCCTTCTTCCAAATCACACAGCTGCATTGTCTAATGGGCGAGGACTCAGAGTTTGTGAAATAATCACCACAATCACTACTTAAATATATTTGAGGCCACTATGTTTCTAGAGGACCATTGAACTGTCGACTCTTGAAGACAAGAGTCCCGTAGGTCTTCTTATTCGGTAGCACCATTTCAGAATCAACACGTAAAAGTGTCATTGGCTGTTTTGAATGTCAATGAAAAGACAAGTCAACATTTTATGAATACATCGAAGCTGCAAGAATCAGTATTTGTTTTTATATTAACAATGGATAAAATGGCTACTTTTGATGTGAAAGGCATCGCTGGTTGTAAGCCTCTTTGCCCGTCTCACCACCAAGCAGCAGTCAAAGTTAGCAACTAGCTGGTGGAGAAAGTGGAGCATCTAGCAGCTACAGAGCCAGATATTTTTCACAACCAAACCTGAGTTATAAGGAGCGCGAACATTGGACTTCCATTCGACATGCGCAAACAAGACTCCATGGAGATGCTAATGTTGCTATCTGTCTGATGGATAAAGGCAACTGTTTGCTAACACCTTAGGCAAAGACTTTATAAGGTGATAACACAGTATGTCAAATGTTATGTTTTCAGCTTGTTCTACTGCCCCCAAGTGGTCAAAAAAACCAAAAACCTAAGCAGCTTTAATCTTTATGGACCAGACATTATGCCTGTAGACAAACACCTGGGTGTACGAGACTATCTTTCAAAGGGTGACAGGAGTCAGATCCATTCCTGAAATGCATTCCGTTAGATCTACTGTCAGCAGTATTTGGGCAGCCCAGGTTAGGTTTCTATTTATTAAAACCTTGCATCCACACGGGTCAAACTGAAATGTGGGGAAATGCTCGTGGAGGCAGGTTATTGTAGCGATTGTAGGTGTATTGATCAGTTGGGGTTGGTGGGGGTTGGTTACTTTTTTGTGCACTATTTATTTGATGACCATTCGCCTGTTGTCCAAAATTTGGCATTGTTTGAACATGCTTTTACTTCAGTCCAATCGATGATTTCTCAATCACTGTTTGACTTATGTTGATTAATTTTCAACACAGCTCTGGGTTCAGTTGCGCTCCAGAAGGCCAGTCACCTTAAGGCCCAGTCACCTTGGCCACAAAGGCTCCCTGCGGCAGAGGAGTTGCGTCCTTTCCTGCTGAGAAGAAAACAAATCTTTGATATTTCAGTATTAAATATCAGCATCTGTGTGTGTGCAACGGTGCTCTGCAACATTCCTTAGCTGGAAAACAAAAAAAAAAAAACCTTCTTTAATTTGTAAATTGTGGGTGTACATAAAGGAAATATCCATTTTTGCTTGCTATTGTACAACAATTTCTTTTTATGTGTCATCCAGCATGAGATGTTTATTTTTAGGACAACGCTTGTAAATACTGTAATTGTAATAATTTTAAGCACAAATGTAATACAGTTTTATTGTGTTACCAGTGAGTGTGTTGTGTTTTTTCTCTCGTTCTTACAAGTTTAACTGTTATTTCAATAGTTGTCAGGCTGAGATTTATATCTGAAAGAGTTTACACTTTCATACTTTACATTATCCATTTATAAGTCGGTGTGTTTGCTGAAGCAAGTAAGGTTAAGTATCTAGTTCAAGGGCACAGCATTAGATGCAAACCAGCTGCCAGAAAGAGCCCGTTCCCTGTCCATTACCCTAACCAGCAGAGCATGTTGCAGCCCATGATATATGATTGATCTAAAGCGCAATCATTTTCTCAGTTTGTTGTCTCTGCTGCTTGTAAAATGCTCGTTTCAGTTGTTCTGATGAAAGGGAGCTCACAAAAGCTCACAGTGATAAGCCGTGGTTGCAGGGTAGACATTTCTCATTCAAATGGCATCTTCACACATTCTTCAAATCCATCTTTTGTTCATCTCTCAAAACACAATGCACTTTCATCTTATTGGAGGAAAAAGTTGATTTTCTATTTTGGTACTGTCATGTCTCAAACACGGAACAAGAGGAAAAACAAACGTTTCATTTATACTTTGCCGTCAGCAGCTTTCAAGAAGGGGTGCCAGCTATCTCCCTGTGGGTTGCTTCAACTAATTACCTGGATTTCAATTTAGAATAATCTGGAATGTCGAGGTAAAACATTTGGATTAAAGTTATTGCTCTAATTAGCGAGGTGCCTCTAAAGTGCCCTGTGAAGTTTGTCGACACTGATGCTTACATCATATTACAGAGCATAATATCCAGGCCAATTAAGCTAATTGAATTTTCTTATCCAGAGACACAAAGAAGACAGAGAAACTCTTTAATTAGGCTCGAGCTGTTGAAAGTCCTTTAGTAGATGAAAATACTAGATGGAGATTAAAGCCTAGTCAAATTAAAAGAAAGTGTGGCAACTATAGGAAGATTTCTCAGCAATGGGAAGTTGATTTATCTACCATACTGAAAATAATGGGAAACAATGGCTTCTTGCGAGGCTTGAAAATACACACACACACAAAACTATAACAGAAATGACAGAAATTTCAGAAGTGACAAACCAAAATTAAAATGGCTACATTCGATAATACATTGTCGCATAGCAGCACGTTTTAATTGGATCAGACTTATTATTACAGAACTAAAGACACATAAAATATGAAAAGACTAAATTAATTAGAATGTATTAAAAACATGCAGACTGAAGGGTATACTGTACTGTAAATATAAGAAACCCTTTGCTCAGCCTTGATCTTAAAATGTTAAATTTTCCCTGCAGATACCACATTAAGATCTCCCTAAAGAAAAATTTTCAGCTGCAAAACATTTTGACAGTTTCAAATTTGCTCACCTATAGACAGTTTGAGATAAAAAATAAAATTACCCAAACTATGATGTATTTTCCTTAAAAGTTAAATTTTCTTCTCCTCAGAATTAAAGGATACATTCACCCATATTACCCCCATGCCCCCCCAAAAAATAACATAAAAACAATGCTTCCACAACTATACAATGGAGGTGAATAGAAGTACACATTAAACAATTCAATTAAAAATACTCAGCAGCAACGCGTTTTTCCGGATAAAGTGTCCAGGTTACTCTGAATAATCCAAAGAACTCACTGTCGGCAGCTTTCATTGGGACAATACTTTTTGGTAGGAAGTAGTTCCAGGTTGTGGATTATCCAAAGTGACCAGGACATTGTTTCTGGAATGATAAGCTGACTTTCCTTTAAACTTGGTATGTTTACATGTTGCAGAAATTATAGTTCCTCTAAACAGCTACGACACGCTGCAGTATTATTTGCCATTTTCCCTGAAGTGGCTCTCACAACTGATGGCACAGTGGTTAGCACTTTTCCTCATGCCAAGAGAGTTCTATGTTTGAATCCACTGGCCGGCAGGCTTTGTATATTCTCCCCGTGCCTGCATGAGTACTAAGAAATATTGTTTTTTTCATACTTTTACATTAACACACTACCTCTGTCTACAAGTAGCTGACTTGAGGAAGTTACTTATGTTTGAGCTTAAGTCAGCCTCCTCTTGCTCCCTCACATCTGCCTGAAATTTTGTCCTTCACATAAGCACTAAGCTTTACCAAAAGAAAGGCTGAACTGGGAGGCACAACACTGCCAGATTGTCTTTCTTACAATATCAGCCACTCACAGCTCACTTGGCCTTCAGTGAGACATGCACTCCCCTCCCTCCACCCGAAATGAGGATAGGAAAAAAAATCATCAAAGAAGAAACCCTGATAAAAGTAAAGAAAATGAAAAAGCAGCACTCAGCACAAAGAAAAACAGAGATTCCGAGCGCTCCCACATTGGGGTCCGCAGTCATTAAGAGCATTTAGAAGAAGCATTAGCTGCCAGGCTGCGTATCGTTAGCATCTTCATCCCTGTGTTACAGCTGACCCTGAATTTAGCGCTGGGTGTGCAGTTAGCCCTGCTCTCCTTTGCCAAATAGCTCCAGGGGCAAAAATAATGATCTTTATCTCGACCAGATAACACTGCTTTACTGGCTCCTTATCCTTTGGCCCTTTCAAGGAGATAGGCGCCCTGGCAAATATATTCCTGTTGTTGGGTCATTAGCCCTTTATTGCAGAGATAATGGACTTCTGTATTTTTGGTCTGATTTGAATGTACTACCCAACTGAGTACAACCTTCTGAAAGATTAGTCAGCCCTCAGTAACAATGCACAATGCACCGTTACAGATTCACCAATGAGAGGATGGTAGCCAAAAGTAGTTATGACATTTTTTCCATAAAACATCAAAAACTTCTACTTTTAGAGACTCTAGGAAACACAAGGAGTCCTGCATTTTGGGAGCGCAGTGCTCTAGTGTGTAAAAGGGTGAAGGGGCATCATTAAGGGGGGGAGGAGGGGGGAGGGAACTGGATTGTTAGGGGTCCCTAAATATTTAGAAAATACCTTCTTATATATATAATAAATAATATATATAATAAGAAATGTTAATCATAAAGAAATATGGGATGGAAATGTAAACACATAATCAGCGCAGGCATCTTTAGTCAACCTTCCCCTTAATGCACAGGGTTTGGTCTATTTTCCAAGAGGATAAAAAAAAAAAAATTACTGCTGATCTGAGTTTGACAGTTGCTCCGGTTGTCTGGCAGGATGTATCACTAGCCTGCTTTCACAGTCAGATACAGATATTCAGCATGTTTTTTCCAAGAATTTAAAGAGAGAAGAATTTCAGACAGCTACTTGAGTAACAGTAGCCTAGCTAAAGCTTGCTAGCTACAGGTAGCTACTTACCATCAGACAGAGCAGTAATTATTAACATGATGGTGAGCTACCACCAGCTATGACTAGTTAATTAGTTATTATTTCGATATATTATAACTAACTATAAGGTGAAAAGAATCGGTCCAAGCACAGAACCCTGTGGAACTCTGTGACTAGCTTTGGCGTGCACGGACAATTCATCATTAACATGTACAAACTGATATCGATCTGATAAATAGCACTTAAACCCACCTTAGTGCAGTGCCTTTAATGCCAATTAAATGTTCCAGTCTCTGTAACAGAATGTGATGGTCAATGGTATCAAGTGCAGCACTACGATCTAACAAATTTTAAATTTTACCTTATACACAACACATTTTAAAACAGACATCCTTTCATGCCATCATCAGGTACAAAATGTCACACACAGGATGTCTTATAATTAAATTGGCAGATTGCCCTCAAAGTTGTTAAGTAGGTTCATGCTCGTCACTGGATGAATCCATTTGAGTTAATGACCATGTGCTGTTTCCTTTAGCACCATTACAAAATTAATTTGCACGTTCTTGTGAAGAAAGGTCATTCTTGATTATTCTATTTCAATTCAATTCAATTTTATTTATATAGCGCTATATCATAACAGAGTTATCTCATAGCACTTGTTAATATAGAGCAAGTCTAGATCAACTCTATATGTATAGACCCAACAATTCCACCATGAGCAGCACTAGGCGACAGTGACAAGGAAAAACAGGTCTTTTAACAGGCAGAAACCTCAAGCAGAACCAGGCTCTGGGTGGGCGGTCATCTGCCTCGCCTGGTTGGGTAGAGACTACACGTACTCTTGGTTGTTAGCTGGACAATAAGTTAATAGCGCTCCGACTTGATGGTACATTATGCTGCATCCCTTTCGTAGAGCAGTTTATAATATCTCAGTGCAAAGTTATAGAAAATGATTATGATACTATCCTCCATTCCGGACCCTTCTCTTCTCACACTGCAATTGCTCAATGGTGCAAATTCGCATCTCAGAGTTCAGAGTTGAACAGCCAACTGTACCTGCCTGTGCAAGTGAATAAACTGATGCAATTACACTGAAATCAACTTTCAGAATAAAGTTATTAAAATGTTGTCATGACTGTGCTTTAAGTAAGGCAAAATCCCTATGTTGTTTACTCTGTCATACACGTATGTCTGGTAGGTTGCAATAAACAATGGACGCAACCTTCCATGGATGCCAGAGGGGCTGTAGAATTTAGATTTTGTTCAGATTGCTAGCATCAGAAAGTTGCTAATATTTAAATGTACTGTACAGAAGTTTTGCAATAGATTACATTTTTTATTCTGTCTAATTAGCAGGCTAATATATATGCTTAAGCTTTGTGGTATCATGCTGTCTTTTCAATATAGAAATGGCATTTGAAGCAGGGTCACAAGCTAACCTAGTTGATTATTGACATTCTAGATAGAAAAAGATGTCAGTGTCCATGAGATACACAATTAGCACCCTATTGATTGTGTAGTTGCATCTCATGTCAACACATGTTTCAGCACTAGTCTGACCTAGTCAACTGAGTTATCGTCACTGAGGAATCTTTCTTCTTTCTTTCTTTTGATGTAGCAGGGTAACCTCTTCCAGATGGCCATTTAGGCCTAAATCTACTAGTTGAACCATGCAAGGAAAATTACTGTAATCCCCCTCCCACATACACATAGACACACACACACACACACATACACACACTACAGCTGACCAACAGAAGCCATGCACTGCACTGTTATTTTAAGTTTTTTAGTGATAAAAGTGGGCCTCTAGTAGTGCTAATAGAAATATTAATGTTCTTCTCAGATGGCAGCGCTGATGTCAAGACTGTCGAATCTCAAACACTGAGAACTCATTTGTTTGTGTAGATATGATTTATGTTGAATCAAAAGAAACAACCGAAGCCGTAGTCTGTTTACTGATCCAGCCGCAAATCAAACATCCAATCTGGTCATGCTGCTTCAGGAGAAGGGTGGGGGGTCGACTCCTCTCTTTCTCCCAGTTAGTAACAGAGATCTGTGGATTTGTGTTTGTTTGTTGCCCTGGTTTCTTCCACTGCCAGTGTCATGGCAATCAAGGCTGGATGCACCCAGAATAGGGGAAAAAACCGTGCCACCCTCCCCATCCTCCATCGCCGGTGTGCCGACCCTGTGTGTTTACGATGCACTGTTTCCATATGACCTAATCTCAAACAAATTGGAAAGATGATTGTCATCTACAGGGGGGCCAGGAGCTGCATTATTCTCAACAATAACCTTCAGAAAACCTTTCAGGAGGGAAAAAGAAAAAAAAATCAAGACGCGGATTATTCAAAAGGCAATTTTCTCTCAGTTTCCAACCCACCCAGCTTGTTTGGTGGAGAAGCGTTGTGTGATGAAACATCTTATTTTGTTGTGTGAAAAGGCTGTGGAGACTCAGAGACATTGCTCCCTCTCTTTCTCTCTCCTCCCCTCTCCCTGGAGGATGAGTGTAATCAAACAGGCAGATGGGGGATCTGAGGAGAACTGTGTGTATCAGTGATAAACAGGGGTGCAGTTTTAAAAAATACAGAAAGCAATAGGCCTCATACCTACACACAAAACACACTCACAGACATTCAGTTTAGTGTACAGCAGGCAATGGTAATCAAAATATAAATGTGCAAGACAGAATATATGACCAAAAGTGTGTGGACACCCCTATGTACGTTTAGCCTGGAGTTTGTAGGTGCAACTGGAACTCAACAAATTAATTTCTTCATCGTGTGACTTAAGCTGAACTTTTACTCTGAAGTGTAAACCATTAAGTTTACAGTTTCGCATCTACCCCAATTCAAAGAGTGTGTACAGATGGAGAGGAAGAGGAGGAGAGAGGATATTAGTGCATCATGGGAAGTCTCCCGGCAGTCTAGGCCTATAGCAGCATGACTAAAGGGGGGCTCAGGTTTCAACCTGAGTCAGGCCTGCTATAAGCTTATCGAAGAGAATGTCTTAAGCCTACTCCAAATTCCAAATTGTCATCCACACAGGTGGAGAGGAAACTCAAAGCTCACACTTTACATAGCCTTGTATGTAGTAAAAGTATTATCAGCAAAAGTATTATTAGCATAATTAAAACTGCACTAATGAATATTGTTATTTTAACAATGTATTAGACTATGTGTAGGAATGAAATTTCAATTTCACAATAAACCAGAGTAGCATTTCTGGCAGTTAGTATTACCATTTCAAATTTTAATTATCATTAAAACCATGTTTGTTTACCGCGCTTTGAAAAACTCACAAGTAATACTGTTCAGCATCAACTCATGTTAGCAACATGGGTTTGTTTTGTCAGGGAAAACATGGAGGAATCCAGTGTCAGTGTCCGGCGATTTTTCAGCCTTCATACGACAGCATGGGCACCTTGACCGATCTGTGGCTACGCAGCCCCATATGCAACAAACTGCGATGCTCTGTGTGTTCTGACACCTTTCTATCAGAACCAGCATTCATTTTTTCAGCAGTTTGAGCTACAGAAGCTCTTCTGTTGGATCGGACCATACGGGCCAGCCTTTGCTCTCCACATGCATCAATGAGCCTTGGCCGTCCATGACCCTGTCGGTTCAGCGGTTTTCCTTCCTTGGACCACCTTTGGTAGGTACTGACCACTGCAGACTGGGAACACCCCACAAGAGCTGCAATGTTGGAGATGCTCCCAGTCTAGCCATCACAGTTTGGTTCTTGTCAAAGTCGCTCACACCCTTGCGCTTGCCCATTTTCCCAGCTTCAACACATCAACTTGGAGGACAAAATGTTCACTTGCTGCCTAATATATCCCCCCCCACTGACAGGTGCCATTGTAATAAGATAATCAGTGTTCTTCACTTCACCTGTCAGTGCTCATAAAGTTATGGCTGATCGGTGTAGAGTTTTTCTCTGGCATAAAAGCACGGGTGGGAGCTGAGGAGCGCTGGGATGAAGCATTTGTGCAGTCAGAGAAAAAAAAACGCTACCTTAAGAGGGTGACTACACAGCATGGCTACACAGCATGCTTACAAAAAATTTATTTGTGCTTTTCAATATAAGACTTTGTGAAATGATTTCAATGTGTGTATCACTTTTCTAAAATTTTCAGCACATTTTAACTATAGCGTGACGATACTGATAACCATGATGATTTTGGTCACCATAATTGTGATATGAAATGTTCATACCATTTCATCTCTAAGTAATGTGAAAGTTGTCACATGCAGATCTTCAGAGAATAAGCATTTTGGGGTCTTTCAGCTCAGACAGAGTTAGAGGCTAGGCGTTGAACATAGCATAACATTTAGCAACTAACGAACCAGATATCTTTTTAAAGTAGTTGATGGTGAACAAACCAGCCCTAAAAAGGAGATTGAATGCTGAACTCACATTTATTTAAACATTTAAATTCAACATAAAATCTGAATTTATACCCTTTCCTGTTTTTCATAAACATAATTGTCTTGGTGGTAATATTCTGCTTTTCTGCTTAATGCGTAAGGTCTACTGCTCCCTTGTGTGGGCTCTTGATTGGCTACTCATTCAATCACTCATTAATCCTAATGTTTTATTGGTTGGTGTTAGTGTACTTATAGACAAACATATTTAGAATAAAAGCATGTAATCAAACAATAAAAATAAAAACCTTCTTACCCTCAGTAGAGAACTGTTGTGTCTTCATTTCAGTAGTAAGACATTCAGAATGTGCCGTGAATAGAATATTTGCCCAAAGTATCCTTCAGCAATTATAAAGCCTGCAGACCTGTTTATAGTAGGATAGGATCTTCCTACCAGATCAGATTCAATTCAATTCAATTCAATTTTATTTATATAGCGCTATATCAGATCTCATGTAACATTACACAGAAGTCATAACCCCTAACATAACCTGCACGACTCACACTGCAAGCTCTCACTACTGAGTGCGTCATTAAGAGCTGTAAGGCTGTGGACTGAGGTGATGCTAACAACAACAGTGAAGCTCCACAACTGAGCAGGCCTAGCTGTAATTGTACAGTGGAAGTGCGCAGGGGTTGGCTTCATCAGGACGCTGGGCCTCCGTCCTAATGAGTCCTCTAGAGACTCCGGGGCTGCCAATCCAGCGTTGTCCTCCTGACTCCATGGGATCTTGAGAGGGGCCAGGGCCTCGCTGTAATTACTGTTCACCATCCCGTCACAGAACCTGACACCCCTAATACCCTGGCAAGCCCCAGCCTGAAAGGCCAAGGTGGCCCACAGAGGCCTGCAGAGGCTGAGGGAGCTTCATTTCTGATCCGTCAAAAAGCAGGAACAGTAAAAGTCTGTTCGATTGTAGGGCTGTCAGAGAAACCACCTCAACTCCAGAAACTGCACTGTTAGCTTGTATTAGCTTTGGATTCAATTGTCATTTGGGAGTTACCATTGTGACCGTTTGCAATAGTTTGCTTTTTAGATTCAGTCCCACAGCAATGTCTGTACTAGTCAACATGTTACTTTTCATACTTTCTTCATCATGTCTCTCCCCTCCCCTCTAGGTTTGTTTGGTGAGATGTATTTGTATCTTGTGAAGTCATGAAAGATGTCTTTTGTCCACCTCCACCATTGACCCCTTGACCCCGCTTGCACAATTTGGAAGAGCACACCCACATACAGGACTTGTAGGGTGTAAATCACTTTGGGTTGAATATGTGTGCAGCGCAAGAGAGGAACCGAAATGAGAGAAAGCAGAAGAGAAAGACAGAGTGGCTGCTCATAGAGACTAGAGTTGTATTTATTTGTAATTGTATTTGTCTCTGGGGCGGACCACTTGAGCGGCACTGTCTCTGGAGAGCAGCTGGGCCAAAGCCATTGCCTGAGGCTCTACCCCGGGGCTTCCCAGCCCCATACAGCACCAGTGAGTCACCAGGACTTACCTGGGACTGCCTGCAGGGACAACAAAGACACCAAAACTGCGAGTATGAATTATAGATATGGCACAGAGGGAAGCTGCTTAACAATACAGCAATACAGGGAAGGACCTGCTGTAATCAACATGTTTACATAAAATATATTTTTTTAAAGAATCAGTACAGGCAATACACTGAAGGCCACTTTCATTTATCCTTGACAATAAAATTCAAATGTATACTTTTGAATTCAACAGCATGTTTTTTGATTACTTTAGTTTTAATTACAGGCCGAAACAAAATACTCAAGCTAGCATACTGTTAGCTTGTTGTCATGGAAAATTGGTACTTGAAGTAAAGGATATCATACATTTGGAGGCCTTGCTACACACAGATTTAACAAAGAATTAGCTAAATTGACCCAGCAGAGGCAGAGATATCCTGCCTTTTAGTTCCTTATTAGTATCATCCTTGCCTGGGAAATGCCCTTTCAAATTCCACATCCCAACCTCATAGAGTGTCAAGTCCAAATTAAGATGATCCTCATGTCCGAGTGTCAGTCTCTGCCTTAAAAGCACAATGCACAATGTTAAACCAAGATTAAAAAATGTGTGTGGGAAAATCTACACATATAAAAACATATATAATAAAACAGGAAGAGAATCAGAGAAAGAATCCCTCTTCAATGACGGAAAGACATACAGTTAATTCATTTGTAATTGGCCTTGAAATATCTCCCTGTTCCTTATTGTTTTTGTTAAGTCTTTGTGTGTGGCATACTAGCCTCTCACCCCATTCTTAAATGTTGTCTGAAGCCTGTTGCACTGGAGGGGAATCTTTGCGAAAACAAGACACGCCAAAATGGACTGGGGTCTCGGTGATGCATGGAGAGCGAGCCCTACGAAGCACGAGGTTTCATAGGGTCAACTCCAACCGACTCCTTTTGCTGCTGTTTGACGTCACTAAACTGTGTTTGCTGTGAACTGACCAGGATATCATTTGGCAATTCTGATTCTTTGAATGCGGGGGGATGATTGGTATAACGCTGTGTCTCTGTCATTGGAATCATTGGAGGTTTTTATTTAAAATTTAGAAGGAAAATTACTTTTCCCATAAGACAGCATCCACACTCGTACCCCAACCAGAAGAACTCCTATTTATTGGGGCTGGCGTTAAAAGGTACTCCTTTTTCTTCTTTTCCTCTCCTCCCTAAGCTTAATCAAGCAATGGAGTGAGGAAACAAGGGGTAGTAGATAAAAGTGTTGGGAATGGTAATGATGCCAAGTAATGATTTCCCTCGAGGAAATCTGATCTATTGCCACGGGGAAACGCTGTGGAAGAAAGGCCTGGGGGCGGGAGGGGGGGAACCACATCAGCATTTCATGCAGGAGTACCCAAGGAGAGAGAGGAGAGACCAAATAATGGAGAGGAAAGATTTTTTAGCACCCTGTGGGTGGCTTCATTTCCCACTCTTTCTCTTCTCTCTTCTTCTCATTCTTACTCTCTCCATTCTCTTCATCCCTCCTCTGTAGTCAGAGCAGATAGCATGTATAAAGACAGAATGCTCGAGGGTAATGAAGGTCTGGCTCAAGGTGAAATTAAACAGATGAAAAGTATGATTAAACAATGTTCAAAACTCAATAAGGGCAAGGTAAACAATAAATTAGATGTGTCTGTGTCAAGAGGATAGGAAAAGGAAGGCACATTTCACTTTATTGATCCTATTGTCAAAAATGAATCTGCTTCTCTGCTCCTCCTGCCAAGGCCGGTGGAAAGTAAAGAAATCAGAACAGTTAGTGGAACAGCCTCCGTCTGTGCTTTCCAACCTCAGTTTTATCCTTTTATTTTCTCTGTATTTAGTTTGAGACTTTTCATGTAATCTAATCCTGATTTATTAAATTTTTTTACATTGTATGTCTGCAGATATCAGTATACATTTGAAGGTTTGACTTTGGTTGAACTTTTAAAAATAGATGACCCAATATGTTCAAAAATAACTAAGCACTAGCAGCGTCTAGAGGCCGCAATGCTCATTACACCACATAATACCAAAGTGTTGGATGGATGATTAAAGGATAAGGTGATGCATTATTCTTATAGTTACCAAATCTCATCAAAAACTGTATTTAGACAGCTAAAGAGTCACATATTTTGCTCTGAAGATGGTGGAAGCCAAGCCAGAAAAAGGTGGATACTGGACTTATATTCAGGTGGACATAAATGAGTCTACTGTTGTTGCCATGTGCTTCCTGTATGGTTCGGTTTAGGAAAATAATGGACTTATGGCAAATAAGCTACCAAATACGCTTTTGTTAAGCTATGGCAAGGTGTAGGCTACTAAACTCTTTCGTTAAAGTTGGGGAAAGATCACAGTCCTAGAATTGTCCATTGTGAACGAGATTCCTTGTTGGCAAAATTTGAAGACAATGGCAGAGTGAATTGGCATTGTCCTTTCAGCTTTTCAGTTGTATTTGGGAAAAACTGTGTTTATACTTATATCCAGGTGACATATAAGCTACACTGTGCAACAGAATTACTGTACCTTGCTCTGGGCCTTGACAGGCCCAGCACCTCTTTTCCAGCGCATATGAAGAATCTGCCTGTCTTCCAATACAGCTCCAGAACTGAGGTGTTGCGTCCCATGTATAGTTCACAAGCCCATTATGGAATGACCATAGTGAAGCAGATCTCACCACAGGGGTGTCACCAGGATCCATGACTTGGCCGCTTGTTTTATCTGTGGGATGAGGGACCAGACCATACCAAGTGTGATTGTGGCAGAAAGTAGTAGAGGAACCAGTTGAGTGCAGAATTCCAGCATACAAGCTAATGTGTGCAACCACCAACACCACTTTACATCCATTCTTCAGAAAGGAGACGGGTGATGAGCAACTTTGGGCCACGTGCAGCAATTTATTTTGCTCCCAAATTAGTTTTCCTCACATTGCTCTATATATGGTTTACGGTGTGTGTAGTAGCTATTATCCTCGCTCTGTTCAATTATTGATTTGCGAGTGCCACAGGGTGACAGCCAGAGCACACCATGCGCAGGCCAAATAAATTTGTTTGCACTTTTAAAGGCTTTGTCTCCATCTTTCCCTCTCTCACGCTGCCGTTTCCAGATCCCAGTTTTGCCAGCAGGTTCAAACCTGCTCAAAAAGCATGGGTTTTTCAGGCTTTTTCAAGTGCAGCACTGCAGCCCCACTCACAGCATCTGTGATATCTCCACAGTGTATGGGATGTTGCCATGACAGATTCCTCCCTCATCCTCACAATCTGATATGTCAGAGGGTTGGCAATACAAGCAACATACCGACATCCTTCTGTATTCAGTTTTTGCCTATGAGATGCAGATTTGTCTACGCCTCCCCGGCCTAGAGAAACGTTACTCACTGTAGCACAGACAATGAGTTACCTACCATAATGATATCCATTAAATATATAAGCAGTCTTCACACTCAGGGATAGCACACTGCCTGTCAAAGGATTATAAACTCAGTGGACTTTGGAATTGGGGTAGTATGTCAAAAAATCTAATTGTAAATTGAGTGTAAACACCCTTAAATTAGAAAACAAATACAAATGTTAGGGTTAACAAATGCAGAATATTCCATCCAGGTGTACTGCATGATACAATTAAGCAATCAACAACCTATAATGTATTTAGGTAAGTATTAAAAATGCTGAGCAGGCACAGGTAATTTCAATTTTGGATCAAAATGGCAAGAGGAAAACATCTAAGTAACTTCATCCTATGATAAAAGAATTCAATTCTGACATAAGAGTGCCCTCATCCACAGAAAGGGCTCACTAAGTGATTTGATGAGTATAAAAATTCTATGAATCACCAGATCTCATCCCAGCTGAACACCGATGGAAGATTTTGGAGCGAAGTGTTAGACCTCACTTTCCAAAACCATCATCAAACATCAAATGAGGGAATATTTTTCAAACGAATGTTGTTCATCCTGTAGAGTTCGGCACACTTGGAGAATCTGCCAGTCCATGGTGGAACAACTTCTTTGCAACACTCCTGTTGTTTTTTCCTTTGATTTCACGCCAATCTGTATGTCTGCCCTGTGATAAAGTGTTGTCCTCTCCAGAATATACCCTGCCTCTCACCCAATGTATATTGGGACAAGCTTCAGCCCACTGCAACCCTGAAGAGGACAAGCAGTACTGAGCGATAGTTAATGCATTTTTTTTTCTTGAATCAGTCAAAAAATGGTGCCAGTTTCTGACGACTTGTCTCACCTGAGATCTGAAGAGACAGAGCCGGCAGCAAAATAAGGGATAGACACGTACATAGTGTATGTGATATATATACACCAATCAGCCATAACATTATGACCACTGACAGTTGAAGTGAAGAACATTGATTATCTGGTTACCATGGCACCTGTCAGTGCCATGGGGGATATATGAGGCAGCAAGTCAACATTTTGTCCTCCAAGTTGATGTGTTGAAGCAGGAAAAATTGACAAGTGTAAGGATGTGAGCGTCACTGACAAGGGCCAAACCATGACGTCTATTCAATTCAATTCAATTCAATTTTATTTATATAGCGCTATATCATAACAGAGTTATCTCATAGCACTTGTTAATATAGAGCAAGTCCAAGCCAACTCTATATGTACAGACCCAACA